>JAJMBE010000112.1:0-41421 GCA_030565125.1 Candida pseudoviswanathii
ACTCGTATAATATCAACAACACCAAACACACCAACAAGTCGGTATCGAAGGGGGTACGCGTCTCACTTCCACTAATAAGTCTTTCTATCTCTGGCTGGATTTTGCCCAAGCCCAAGTCCTGAAAATGATAAGCTTTGCTCAACCACCCAGCACGTTCCGCGACGCCGTTCAACTTGGACAAGTACATTGAGCCCAAGGAAAGCATGAGGAAGAAGATGGCGTTGTTCTTCTGGGAGTACTTCATCAACGACGACAAGTCCAATCCTTTCTCTATCACGATCGTTGCGTCCGAGGCGTTTGGTATCTGGTCGTACGTGATGGAGTTGTTGCCCACGGGACTCAATATAGGCGAGATGAAATGAACGTAGTAATTCAAAGCATACCCTAGGGAATTCACATCCTGTATGCCAGATCCGTAGATGACATCATGGGGGATGATTGACGCCTCTAACGAGTGGCATAAATGATATTTTGGCTCCTTATCGTTGACGTCGTGTACAAAGAAATTGACAAACTTGAGATCATCCACATTCTTAATCAGTTGATAATGCGAGTCCTTTCCCTTTTGCACCAACGCATCAGTCGTTAGTTTCCCACTGCCACTCGAGTTGATCCCCTCTCTTCCAAATCTTTTCCCCTTGGCTTCGAAATCCTCTCGGAACTGCAACTGTAGGCTGTAGTTGCACGATAATCCTTTCTCGACACATCGAGAACACGACGGCTTGCTCTCGTCACATTTCAACTTCTTGACCCGACATCCCAAACAGGCACGTCTGGATCTAGCAACGGACTGTTTCTGGACTTGGGACTGGGCGGATTGTGGTTCTGGAGTGGTGTGTTTTGTGTGGGTGAAGAAGTCGCTAAAGTCGGAGTATGGCGATGTTTCCGTGGTCGTTGTTGGGTCTGTTCTGTCTAAAGACATCGCAGACGGCGAACCATAACCTAAAACCTTATTGAAGAGCTCGTCATCGCTGTATGCAGACATCTGTTGTGGTGTTTGCTGGTATTGTAGCTGGTGGTTGGCGGAGACAGGAGAGAATCGACTAATTAACGAAGCAGGAGAAGCGTCACTGAGTGGTTGGATATGGTAGAACTCAGACGACGGAGACATAGGGATGCCATTTGGAGGCTTATTGGAATACATGATGGGAACTCAAAACTTGGAAAACAAGAGACCCGGAAAAATTTTTCTAGACCGCGAGCAACTCAGATGATGACGTGGGTATTTATATATTGCTAACGGGCATGAAGTTTTTGCCAAATCCGAATAAGAGTTATTATTTCAAATGAAAAACGTTTCCCACAATAGATACAGGATTTTTAATCCAACTTGTGTAATATTATCAAGTTTAAAGTTGGGCAAAGAGAGAGTGGGGGAGGTGAAACGGGTGCCGGACTATTTTCTCCGCGGAGAAACTGCGGACAAATAATATTTCTCCTTTGGGAACGCGATACGGCGAAAGTTTTGGGCCAGTGTCATCAAAGGATCTCAACGTGTGTTTTCAAAGAAGCTGATAACGAGGCAGTAGCTTTGACATCCGGTAATTCCTCTCGTTGCTGCAACCCCTCAAGAAACCCCGGTGTATGGAACCACGTATTTCCCCAGTTTTTTTGTGGGGATCCCATAGGAAAAAGCAATAATCAGACACCAACCCCCTTACGCCACCGCCCACAAACACATATCTGGTGTATTGTGAGACGGCTTAGTTGGGTTTTGTGTGTCGGTGTGTGTTGGGGACGAATATAATAAACCTGATTGTTTGAACGTTGCTTCTCCACAAAAACTGGACTGCCAAACAATGGAGGTCTGGGATGTCGGCGAAGAGATAGATAGCGTGTCTTTATTATAACTTCAAAAGAATAAGTGACTACGTAGTTGAACAATACATTATTAAACTTATGTAAAACACGTAAGTGGGTTTTGACTAATCGGCGCAGGGGATATTACTTCTGATAACAAACATCTCTGGGTACGATTTTTATTGTATTGTTTATTCATCGATATACCTACATACGGGATACTAAACTTGTTGGGCTTCGTCGTTGGTTTCTCTCTTATCCACCTCATTATTCAGTGACTCAACAGACTCGTTGGTTTCCTGATTGTTTTCTTCTTTGTCCCCCGGCTTGGTCCTCATCTCCACATCAGCTGGCAACTTCTTGTTGGTAATAAAGAAACAGGCCAAGAAGGAAATACTGGCAAACCCAATGGTTGTGTAATAAACATTCCTTATGGCATCCATGATTTGAACTTTAATGAAATGCTGTGTTTCAGGGTGTAGTGTTTTCATCACATCGACAGAAGCAATCAACTGACTGATGTCGAGTCTTTGCAAGTCTTGTAAGATCACTGGGTCGGTGAGTTTTGCAATATTCTTCTTGAATATGTTTCTCAAAGATGATGTGTACACAGCATCTGCCAAGACAGCACCAGTTGCAGAAAGGATGGACCTAAAGAAATTGATAAAGATGGTTGTCATAATCATCCCCGAGGGGCTTTTGGGTGCCTTAATTTGGGCAGACAAGAACGATGGTTGCATGGCCAAACCAGCCGAGACTCCGATAAGTATCAACAAACCAACTTGCTGGGAGAACGTCGAATCAACTTGAAGCAAACTTAAAAGACCGCATCCAACTGGGCCAAGAAATCCTGAGATTATGTTGTAAACCTTGACATATCTGAACTTTTGAACCAATATCCCGGACGACAAAGAACATGCCACAACAGCTATAATCGTTGGAAGTAGATGGAGACCAGCTCCCAATGGGGAAGTACCTTGGATAACTTGGAAGTAGATAGACCCATAAATCATCGACATAATAAAAGCAGAGAAAATACCTGATATTGCCAAAGTTGACGCAATGATCTGAGGCACTTTGACAACTTCCGTACCGATGATTTGGTTCTTTGAGAATCTGAAATTCCAAACACAAAATGCAATCAATAATACAGGACCCAACACAAAACAAGAGATGACAGCACTTGAATCCCAAGCAAACTCATCTGCTCCAAACGTCAATGCTAGCAAAAACAAAACACAGCCTGAGATCAACAAGAACGTTCCAAAGTAGTCAAACCTCAACAACTCTTGCCTGACATCAACTGTGGGTCTGGGTGG
The DNA here is from genome assembly GCA_030565125.1 of Candida pseudoviswanathii. NCBI lineage: Eukaryota > Fungi > Ascomycota > Pichiomycetes > Serinales > Debaryomycetaceae > Candida > Candida pseudoviswanathii. Next base: position 3,120 of record JAJMBE010000112.1, read on the forward strand.
CCGGAAGGAATACAAAAACACAATCAATGCCACTCCACCAACTGGAAGGTTTATATAGAATGCCCATCTCCATGAAACATTCGAAGTGAAGGCACCACCGATTAATGGTCCCAACACCGAGGCAATGGCGAATGTCACGGCAAAAATGCTCAAGGCAACGGGACGCTTGTTAATAGGGACACACTCGGAAGCTATGACAAACACTCCACTGTTGATTCCAGCACCACCAACTCCTGCAAGGACTCTACCGCCTATCAAAACATTCATGCTGTTGGCTAAAGCGCACATTAAGGAGCCTGCTTCGAACAAGACCACGGCGACCACCATGGCCCATTTACGACCTATGATAATGGACAACTTCCCAAATGGTTGAATGAACACAGCCATGGCTAAGAAAAACCCACTGGAGAGCCAACCTACTTGCGCGAAGGCATTGAATTTTGTTCCCACAGTGGTCAAAATCGTGGCAATGATGGTTTGATCCAAGGCAAATAAGAACAAGCAAAGGAACAACGAGAAGAAACATAAGAACAAATGGGCACCGTGCAAGTAGTGCTCTTCTCTCCTCGTACCGTCACCTGCATCTGATTCTTTGAACTTCTTGCTGCTTTGGTTTGTTTCTTGCCTTTCGAGATCGTCTTGTTGTTCCAACTGCGGGGTGGCTGCGGCTAAGTGGTTGCCAACAGGGACAGGATCTGTGGGTTGACTTGATATCGAATCAGTACGTGTCATTATGAGATAACTTGATTGATGATATGGTCAGGGGAAAGTAGTGAATGTTGTAGGGCTGTGGGCAACAAGAATTTTAAAAGTGGAGATAATCCACGGTTTATATACCATTATGTCAGTTCATACCCAGGTTCCTTTTTTTTCCCTGTTGGACTTTTTTTGTTTTCTGCCAAAGTTCCTCCGTAGAGGTGTCAGACTGTCGGCTTTGGGCGTAGTGGGCTCTTCATCCTCACCCAACCATTCCGAAGGTGTGCTGGTTGTCCATCCTCTAACCTTTGAAGGTCGTGAATCAATGCTGTTCCAAACCACTCCTGTGCGGCTGGCGAAAGCCGCAAGAACAAACTCCGTGTTGATACGGAGTTTATGACTTGCCACTCCCAACCCTACACGGAATGGCCATTGTCAAACTCACCTACTTATGAAATCACTCGGATATTACTTGGATGGTCAGCATTGATATACTGGCATCTTAGGCAAGGTTATTATCCTTTTCATTAAGGTTTGCACAGTAAGCTTTTATAAATCATGCATAACGTTTAATTTGAATCTTGCACGCATTTCTTGGCTGCCGCCAAGAGTCACGTGACAGAATCACTATATGTACTGCCCATGATGTCTGCTAAAACAAACTCACTATATAATATGCTCACATGTTTGCACGTGTTTCTTCTGTTTTAAGTAGATGCAATACTCTGCGGCTCATAATATACACGTCTTCCTCTTTGTTCAATGATGAGGCAGACGATTCAAGCGAGTCCAGTAGTTCCAGGTTCTCGACAGCAATCTCGTCGGTGACTTCAATGATCTCATCCTTGGTTCTGTCTTTGGTATTGTCAATACCAACTGGATCCACCTTTTCTTCAGCCTTTGGTTTGATTTCGACTTCCTTTGGTAGTTTCCTATTCGTGACGAAGGGACTAGCGAGGAGAGAAATAGCAGCAAAGCCAATAGTTGAATAAAGCACGTTTCTGATAGCATGCATAATCTGGGACTTGACGAAATCTTCCGTTTGTGGACTCAAGGTTTTCAAAGTTTCCGTGGAAGCAAGGATTTCATGCAAGTCGAGTTTCTGCAACTCCTGCAAGACGGTACGATCAGTGAGCTTGCTGAGCGACTCCCTAAGCTTGTTCTTGAAGGAGACTGCAAAAACAGCGTCAGCTAAAATAGCACCAAGCACGGTCAAGATGGATCTCAAGAAGTTGATGAAAACAGTAGTGTTGATCATACGGGAAGGAGTCTTGGGTGCTTTAAGCTGCACGGACAACAGTGATGGGGGCATCATGACTCCTGTCAGCGCTCCAGCAAGAATAAAGAAACCCATCTCTTGTGAAAATCCTGAACTGATATCAAGCAATGCCATCAAACCAGCTCCGACGATACCGATAACACCAGCGAATATGATGAATGGTTTCATTACCCCTGACTTTTGGGCAATCAGACCCGTGATCAACACGGCCACTGCAGTAGATATTACCATTGGAAGGAGATGAAGACCAGCACCGAGTGGAGTGGAATCTTTGATGAGCTGGAAGTAGATTGAACCATAGAGCATAGTCACGATGTAAGTGGCGAATATACCTGCAAGTGAAAAACATGACGCCATTAGCTGTGGGATTTTGACGATCTCCGTGGCAATGATCTGGTTCTTTGAGAACCCAAAGTTCCAAATGGTGAACAAAATCAATAACACAGGACCAAGGACAAAACAAGATATGACGGCACCCGAGTCCCATGAGAACTCCGAGGTTCCTAAAGTAAGTGCAAGCAAGAACACCACACACCCGGAAATCAACAAGAACGTACCAAAGTAGTCGAACTTTAACAACTCCTGCCTCGTGTCGACCTTGGGTTTTGGTGGTCGAAATGAGTAAAGAAAGACAATCAACACCACTCCCAAAATTGATGAGTTGATGTAAAACGCCGATCTCCAAGTAACTATAGAGGTGAAAGCACCACCAATCAAGGGACCCAACACTGAAGCAATGGCAAACCTAACGGAGAAAACACTCAATGCTATGGACATTTTGTGGTTGGGCACAACTTCACACACAATGACGTAAACCCCACTGTTGATGCCAGCACCGCCAATGCCAGCCAACACTCTACCACCAATCAAGACATTCATACTATTGGCCAATGCACATATCAACGAGCCATCTTGGAATAGAACAATCGCCACGATCATGGCCCACTTACGACCAAAAATGATCGGCAACTTGCCGAACGGTTGGATGAAAATCATCATGCCGAACATGAACGCACTTGAGATCCAGCCCATGTTGGAAAACGAGTCAAACTTGGACCCCACCGTGGTCAAGATCGTAGCGACGATGGTCTGGTCCAACGAAAAAAGAAACAACCCCGAGTTCAATGAAAGGAAACAAAGAATGAGCTTTCTTCCGTGTAAGTAGTGGTCTTCTTCGACGGTACCGTCACCAGTATCTGACTCTCTAAATACTTTAGAACTCTCAATGGTCTTTTGTCTCTCGAGATCGATGTGTTGTGGCTTGGAAGGAGCAACAGGATCAACCCAGGAGGTCTGTGGTGTCACTGACGTGAATTCTATAGGGATTTCTATGCTCATTGTTGGGAGGCTTAGAATTTGAAGCTACAGCTGATTTGGTCAGAAAGATCGACCCTTTTTATATCATACTCAGAACCCCAGGAAAATAACATGCACGGTTTAATGGGACAAGGATCGCAATTGCCAATTTCATACTCCCCTGTGGCATCGGGTTTATACTTGAGGTAGCATAAATGCCGTGCCATATCAGCTAAGTGACCTAACTCATTATCTATTTTGTTTTGGGGTGTCGATAATTTACGAACCAGGTATACTGCGCGCTACCATGGCTTAGAAGCAAGAAAAGGATAATATGCTTCTAGAAGTGACGATAGCGAAGTAAATCTTTAAACGTTGTAGATTTCTCAAAACCACTTAGACCTGGATGAGCTTTGCTTTTGCATATGATTCTCAACCATCATAAGAGCACGGTCTTTCAGTGGTGGAAGGTTCAGTTATGGGCTGGTTGAGTGCAAACCCAACGCCGGAAATCTAATACAGAACACCGAAAGATAATACTTCCTATCCTCAAGGCCGCTCAAACTTTCACAAAAATATCACGTCCCACATGTCTGTGTTGCACCTGTCTTGACAGCCCGCCGTTAATCTTTTCAGAATGTGCGCTTATATAAGCGACGATGCCCTATGCCAAAGGGTGGCTGTTGCGGAATGAATTCTCCGCTTACTTAAGGGTGCGTGAGAGTACGAGCGGCGTTGTTTGATTTGACTTACGAGATGGAGCAACTTTTGACTGTTGTGATAACGACAATGTGTCATTCCTAATACCGTCTTCCAGAAGGATGCCATCTTCAGAGGAGTCTGGTAATGGATTACAGGTTGACAAACATATGCGATCTTGCATTGACGTCTAGATGTACAGAAACGAGACTTACAAGCAGCAGGGACCATTCTTAGGAAGCAATAAGTTGTGGAAGCAGAGTAGAATCTTTGCGACTTACGTAATCGTCTTTCCAAATAGTCTAACCGTCCTGTTGATCTAAATATCAATACAGAAGTTAATTTTAGGGTTTGGAGGTAACATCTTACGTAATGAAGGGGCTTTAACTATCACTAGAAAAGCTTGGAGGGCGGACTATGTGACGGTGGTCCCGATGACTGCATCCATGCGTGGGTGGTCTATAGCTGGGATGGCCACAGGGGAAGACCACCATTACCGATGTATTCTTTCCTCCTTCGCCTTTTTTGCGTCTCTCTAGCACAACCCCAACACACATACTTAATTACCCACCGATGATTCAAAACCCAATAGTCCCAACCATGGCTCTCCTCCAACTTTGAACTTATCGCATGCACAATCACAGGGATATCTACCAAGCCTCGCACGTCGCGGTAGCCACAACCTCCCGTTGGTCGCCCGGAAAAAAAAACCAAACCGTAAAGATAACGACACAGCACGAAAAAGCGCTGAAAAAATTTTCGGCGCCTTTTTCCACTACGACCCCACATAACCACCACCAATTCAGTACCGCCTATCATGGATTTCATGAAACCCGAGACTGTTCTCGACTTGGGCAACATCCGTCAAGCCCTTGTTCGAATGGAGGACACCATTGTATTTGACCTCATTGAGCGGTCGCAATTCTGGAGCTCTCCGTCCGTGTACGCCCGCAACAAGTACCTGATCCCGAACTTTGACGGGACGTTCTTGGAATGGGCGTTGTTGCAGATGGAGGTGGCACACTCGCAGATCAGACGATACGAGGCCCCCGACGAGACGCCGTTCTTCCCTGAGCTGTTGAAGACGCCCATCTTGCCGCCGATCGAGTACCCCAAGATCTTGGCCAAGTACTCGGACGAAATCAATGTGAATTCGGACATTATGAAGTTCTACGTTGAGGAGATCGTGCCGCAGGTGAGCTGCAAGGAGGGCGACCAGAGGGAGAACTTGGGGTCGGCTTCGACGTGTGATATTGAGTGCTTACAGGCGATCTCGAGACGAATCCATTTCGGGAAGTTTGTCGCGGAGGCAAAGTACCAGGGTGATAAGGCGTTGTATGTGAAATTGATCTTGGCTCAGGATGACAAAGGGATCGAGGAGTCCATTACTAATAGTGCTGTTGAGCAGAAGATCTTGGAACGGTTGATTGTCAAAGCGGAGAGCTACGGCGTGGACCCATCGTTAAAGTACGGGCAGAACGTCCAGAGCAAGGTCAAGCCGGAGGTGATTGCCAAGTTGTACAAGGATTGGATTATCCCGTTGACGAAGAAGGTCGAGATTGATTATTTATTGAGAAGGTTGGAGGACGAGGACCCGGAGGTGATTGAGAAGTACAGGAAATGAGACGGTTATAATACATGGACAGTGCGAGATGTATGAATAGATGAATAAATAAATAAGTTACATAATGGGTAGGAATTGTCCGACAATCAACATGGGGATGTCGAAAATATCTCTCTTGATAGTATAGACGGAGCAGAACTCAATCAAGTTGCCGTCTTTGTTAATCAACTTAACTTTGATAGAAATCAGCGACTGCAAATCGTTGACAGCGATGTTCTTGAAGAATTTAAAGTACCGTATAATCTCTTCATCGGGCATCAAGGAAAACAAAAAGAATCGCTTCTCTAATATTTCAATTGGCAGGTACCCGAGCAACAACCCCATTTCCTCGGTGATGTAGACAATCTCTCCAGTTCTTCTCCACATTATCGACGGCGACGAACTCAACTCAACTAGTTTCTTATAGTCCAACAATGATCTCTGAAGACTCATCTCAAGAAAGAGCAAATCCTGTGGTTTCAAAAGCGACTTATGTGCAGCAATAAAAGTAGGTCTGTAACTAGCAATCAACTTCAAGATCACTAGCAATTTCGCACGCTTCTCTTTTCTTTCGTCAATTGACAAGTCATTTCCCCCAAACCGTTCCTTCAAAAACTTTGTCAACGCATGGTAAGAGTCCGGATACTCGTAGTTTATAATCTGGTAGCTGTAGATATCCTTGACCGACTGGTACAAACCGTTCGTGATAAACGGAGACACGTAATCGGTGACATACTTGGTTCCAAAGTTGATGATAGGATTGCCGTTACCTTGGTTCTTTCTCGATTCTCCAGTGTTGTGATCCAACAAATCCTCAGTCTGTCCGTTTGTCTCTGGCGTGTGGTTCAATCGTAGAGTTGAGTCCTCTGTGTACCCCAAGGATATGAACGGTCTTGACTCTTTCAACTTCTTGGCAACCTTCTTCTTTGGCTGGTTAAACCCTTCGAAGTCGACATTCTGCAAGAACCCAAAGTTCGTTGGTGATAGCGTGTTGGTGTTGTATTCAGACGCGCTGGTGTTGGAAGGAGACGGGCTGACAGGTTTGGAGTGCAATAGGATATCTCCCAACATCAAGTATTCGTCGTTCAAGTAAGTGGAACTGAATTGGTGTCTGTTGTGGAGGTTGGTTGTCTCAGTGGTGGCATTGTTGTTGTTGCTCTGGGCTAGGAACTTGTCATTGTGACTCTGGTTCGTGCTGTTGTTAGCACTAATCATAGATTCCGTCTCAAACTGGTCCGTGAGTAACTTGGTCAAGACGTCGTTGGTAGTGTTCAACATGGTGGTAGTATGAAACTGCAAACTGTCTGGCACCATCAACGTCTCTGGTGTTAAACTCACGTTGGTATTGAGCGCTGAACTGCTCATCATGTTGCTGATGTGTGGGGGAACTTCTAGTATGTCTTTGATCTGCTGGTTTGTCGTCGTTGAATTCACGTTGTTTGTTAGTGTCTGCGCAGCGTTCGGATTTGGAGGGGACATCGACAATGGGGGTTGTGTTAGTGGGTCAACAAGTGGGATATCTGTAGGTGTTTGGAAGTCCTGTTTTAGCGCCACATCAATAGACAAGGGCGATGTTGAAGGTGCAGCAGAGGCTCCTGTTGAGGATATGGGAGTGCTTTTTAGTTTCCTCTTGGGGGTAGTTTTTGGCTTGGTGACAGAACCCTTGGAGTTACCGTTGCCCGTCAAATATTGCACTCGCTTTCGTACGATGTCACAACACTCATGGCCGATATCGCGCTTGACACAGTTCTTGCACGGCCTCTCGTTGGAGCACTGTAGGTGTTTTTGGTGGCAGAAGACGCAAGCCCGAACAGCTGGCTTTCTGTTTTGTTTTTCTTGTGGAGTTAGTTTTTTAGTCATGGGTAAGCAAGTGGATGGTGGGGGTGGTGGGGGTTGTTAGTGGAGGGGGAAGAGTGGAAATATGGAGGACAAACCTTAACCAAAAAAAAGAAAAGGTTGAAGGGAACAAGAATAGGTATATTAGTAGTGGTGATGGAGTGGAATGGGATGAAACTTTCCAGGGAGAGATTTAAACTCGTAGTCTTTCTTTTGGACAAAGGAGTGATTTTTTTAGGGTCGGAAAATGAATTAATTCGGAGTTTTATGTGGGGGAAATGATGGGTGTGTATTTTGTTTTTTTTTTTTTCTTCCTTTCTTTCTCTCTCTGTATTCTCTTGTGCTTGAGTGAGTGAGTGAGTGAGTGTATTTACTAAAATGGAACCAACGAAAAATTTTCGTGGGATTTGGAGAATTTGCTGTGACTGACAATACCAGGAGGGGACAATGCTACCTTATTAATAATGACAAATCACCCATGGTACCTTGACTCTCTGACTTACACACACAGAAGACAAGTTTAGCAGCAAGATGTGGTAGTCTTTCAAAAGTGTGTGTGTGTGTGTGTAATCCATTATTAACGCACTGTTATTGGTGTCTGGGTGTCATGCACTGTGTGGTTTTGTGCTACAAAGCGGTAGGTCTCGGGAATCTGTTCCACATTTCTCCGGGGCCTCGCACATACCCTCTTGGTGAGTACCAGGGATGTCAACGATTGAGTTTGTATACCCAACAAGTTTGTACTATTATTAAAACGTTGCTGCTCCCTGGGGGGAGGACATGTGCCATGGGAATGTGGGGTCAAACAGAACCGACCTCACATCCGGATAATCTCGTATTTAAAACACCGCTTCCATCCCTTGTTTCTTGAGCGCTGTCTAGGAAAATTGGTGAGAATTCTTGCAAGAGCTTTACTTATGTGAATGTCACATGACCAGGGTGTACGTGCGTGTGGCTGAGCAGGTAGACAGCTAGTCATATCACATGATCTTCCGACCCGTGATCAACCACAGATCGATCTTGGCTCGCCCGCCCATCTTTCTTACATAATTACCTGCAGAATGCAAGAAGTCATAACCAACGACGAAGTAAAAAAAAAAAGCCCATCGAAGAGATCAACAAACAATTAACCAAGAACCTTTTTTTCTTTTCCTGCAGCGGTAATTATTTTTTTTTTTTAACGAAGCCCAGTGATCTCGCCTTGCGTCTATCTACAACCCTTATCGACCAATCATCATCTACCACTACCTACCACGGACGTACGCAAAGTAATACTTGCACACCACTACTCATCCAAGAGTCAGAGTTTTTTTTTTCTTTCCCCTTATTCACCGAGTGTGTTTCTTCTTCCCCAGACACATAACCCAGCATGGATGAACTAGATATCGATACCACCGCAGCCGTTGACGTGCGGTCAAGCATAAACACTTTGTACATGCTATGTTGCACGGGGTTATTGCCTTTAATCGTTATTGGGATAGCGTTCTTTTACTCAGGGCTAACGCAGAGACGATCGGCATTGACCATGTTTGCCATACCCTTGTTGTTGGTGCCCATGATAGTCATCGATTGGTTCATCTGGGGATACTCGTTGTGTTACTCCAGCGCATCCAACCACTTCATAGGTAACTTGAACTATGTGGTGCTAAGGCAGTTTAAAGACACAGCCATGGCCCAGTTTACAAACTCAAGGGGCCAGATTTTGGCAGCAGCACACGTTTTGTTCAACATGTTTTTCAAAGTGGTCTGCGCTTCCTTCACGTTTCCCGGGTGTGTTGCCGAAAGAGGAAGACTCTTGCCTATGTTCCTATTTGTATTTATTTGGTCGACGATCATCTACAACCCTGTGACATACTGGTTCTGGAACACAAACGGCTGGCTCTCCGTCGACTTGGGCAGGTTGCCAGTATTGGATTTCGCCGGTGGTAACTGCATCCACATTGTTAGTGGGTTCACCTGTCTAGCGTACTCCTACATCTTGGGTCCAAGAAACCCCAAGTTGCTTTACAACTACAGAAATGCCAACACAGGGCACATCTTGCTTGGTACATTTTTTGTGTTCTTTGGATGGATCGGATTCGTTTCTGGCTGTGATTTCAAGTTTTCCTTCAATTCTTTGTACATTATACTAAACACGTGCATCGCAGCGTGTGCAAGTGCAATCATCTGGACGGCCATCGACTACTTTTTCTCATCGGTGCCGTTGGAAGGTGAAGCCAGTGCGGTTAAGCCCGGGGATTATAACTTGGGCACTTCTGCGACAGCAACAATAGAACCTCAAGTGTCTAGAACAGGGGTTTCCATAAACCAAAGATACCACGAATCCAAATCAAACTTTGTGGAAAAGAGAAAGTTCTCCATGATTTCGTTTTCATCAGGCATAATGACGGGCTTGGTTGTGTTCACGCCAGGTGGAGGGTACGTCTCTTCGAATGCAGAATTCTGGAAAGGTATCGTGTTTGGAGTTGTCGGTGGTGTCACGGGGAACTTGGCTACCCGGTTGAAGTATTTCTTCAACATTGACGACGCATTGGACCTCTTCGCCATTCACGGAGTACCAGGAATAGTGGGGTCCTTGCTTACTGGTATCTTTGCCAACAAGTTGTATGACTCTGAAGGTGGCTGGGTCGCGGGTCACTGGAAACAGTTTGGGTACCAGTTGTTGGGGATCGTGGTCACCAGCGCATATGTTTTCATCATGTCCTTGGTCTTCTTGTATTTGATTGATCTCATCCCAGGTTGCCACTTGAGAATCGACAAGGACTTTAATAGAAGAGAAAGAGAAAGACAAATGCAAATAAAGAACAAGATTAAAAACCAAGAGCTTGAATCGCAAGTGTCTCCCCACCACGGACAAGACTCCAATACTACAATCACCGAACAGGAAAGTTTCTGGGAGCAGGTCGAACTACAAGGTACAGACAGCTACGAGTTCAACGGAGAGTACATGTTGGATTTCATGGAGTTCATTAGAGTCATACGGCCACAAGATTACGAGGATGACGAACCGCCTGAGATAATACAGGCACCACCAAATGCATACGGAAGTTTCCAAGCCACGGGCCAAGATTTCGAACTACACCCCGAGGGAATAAGCCACCTAACTAAACGAGAGTAGAATAGACAATATTAATGACAATATACGTTTACGCACGGACATTCTAAAAGAACAAAGTCTATAATTTTCTAGAAAGCAAAGGGCATATGTACATCTAACCTAAAAGTCTCATGGTGATTTCAAACACGGCAAACGTAGCACCATTTGCAGGAGCAGCTCTCAAGATAGTTGGCAAGAAACCCTTGTACAAACCCTTGATACCCTGAGTACGGAGCACGTTCTTAGCCACATCCAACGAGTTCTTATACTGTCCGTTCTTAATACCATCCGTCTGCAACTTCGACTTGATGACATCCACAGGGTAAATAGTGATCCACAAACTATACCCGGACATCGCACCAAACAAGCACAACTTCCAAGCCGGGATATCACTTCTCGTCAACTTTGGATGCACCTTCAACTCACGGTTCACCAACGCCTCATACGTAGCAAAGTAAATCCCCAACCCCACCGCTTCTCTAAACAACGTTGGTCCAAAGCCCTTATATATTCCCCTGATTCCATTCTCGGCGTATATCTTCTTCGCACAGTCCCAGGGTCCACCATACACCTTCTTCTCGCCCGTCTGGCTCTGCAATCGGATACGTATGTGCTCGATGGGGCTCGTCAAGAACCCGTTTGCGAACCCGGCCACGGCCCCACATGCAAAGTAGTCCACGATCGTCATGGGCTTGCCCTGGAGCGTCTTGTCAAAGTGGCGCTTCATGAACTCGTTCACGGAGAACTGTACAGACACACACGCGCCCACCCCGAGCAACGGCGTCAAGGTGCCCTTGTAGAACCCGAGCGGGCCCTCGTGCGCGAGCGTCTTGCGGATCACGTCCATGGCACCGGTGTACGTGCCCTCGGGGGACGACTGGAGACGCACCTTGACGAGGTCAAACGGCTGTCCGACGAGGACTTGCGCGATCCCACCCATGGTCCCGGCAAAGAGATCCTTCGCGACTTGTTTGTTGTCATGTGTGAGTGGTGGTTCTTCTAATTCAATGGTCATTGTGATGTGTGGGGGATGATGATGATGATGTGTCTATGATTTGGAAAATATGGCTTATCTATGATGATATCTATAATGGAAAAGGTGGTTGTGCCTTCGGGTGGTTTGAAAAATGGAATGAAGGAAAAATCTTCGAAGAAACGAAATGAGTCTGGTAGGATAAGAAAACCAGTGGATTATAAATACAACAAAAAAAAAACAGGTTTCTTGATAATTCGACTTCTTATAAGTTCTTCCTTTTGCCCTGTAAAAAGTTTTCCATTTTTTTCTGCTTATTTTTTTCACTGTGATGCAACAATCGCAATGGGGGAGAAGAAGTTTACCGCGCGCGCCCAACGCCGGCCTGGGATGCCATACATGCATAACCATACGGCGCAACTAGGCGATACAGGCGGAAATCTCCCGGGATCTCGTATCCGAGTCAAAACTCAAACTTTAAAGCAAAAAACCCTCCATGCCCACCAGCATACTTTGGCGGCAACTTTGCTCACAAACTATGAAATCGATTCTAATACCCTGTGTGCATTCATATAAATAGAACCTATAAAAAAAAAACAGAAACCTGTCCTCCCTTAGTGATTCTCGTTATTCTTGGCCATGATCAACCCATCAAAGGGGTTCATTCCATTTTTGGCAAACATTTGTCCACTCGATTGCGGCGCAGTTAATGGGCCAATACTGATGGCTCCGCTGCCCACCGCATTATCTAATGCGTTGACATTGGCGTTGGCATTAGGTGGCAGAGATAACGAACTGGTCGTGCTGTTCAAGGGGTTCCTAACAGATGCCTGTCCATTAAGCGGCAATGATGGAGCGTGTGCAGCAACTGGAGTGAACAAGTTGGAGACACTTGGGATCGACATAAGCTGTGGCTGTTGTGGGTTTGCATTGGCGGACGACTCTGGCAATAACGACTTGTACGATGAAAGCTCTAGCAAGTAGGTAACCTCTTTGGCGATCTTGGTCAAGTTGGACATCGACGCACGGATATCGTCGAGGATGTTTATGTCCTTGACAATGGCTTTCACGGCAGCAAGCGTACTGACCATGTTCTTGATAAACTGGTTGATGTCCTCGGCAAACAACTTTTTCGTGGTGATCGACGGACTGTTGCTGATAGTGATGAGCTTAGTGTTTAATCTCTTGATAACTTCCAATGTTGACGAGCAGCAATTGGTTAACTCTTTGATCTTGGAACCAACGCTTGGGTGTATAGCACCGCCGTTAGCAGTGGTGGCTCCTTTGTTGATCGCCTTGTTCAACTCGGCAAAAATAACTTGCGTGCTGGATGTGGCTGATTCAATGGCACTGTACAACTTCTCGTCAACCTCTTCAAACGAATCCTTCACCGACGTGTTGATTGAAAGTTTCTGCTTGACGTCTGTCGGAGTCTTGACATTTGGTCTTGACACCAAGATCAAGTACGCGTTCTGCAACTCATTGAAGGACCCATAAAGCGAGAGGTAAACCATTCTGATAAAACAAACGTCAATGTTCGTGACAAAGGCGTTGATATTCTCGTGAAGTAGTTTCATAATCGATCTGAATGACCCGATACAGTTGTGCAATGCCTGTACTATTTGCTCTGAGTTGCTACCCGACTCTTCCATCAACTCAAGATTCTCCACTAAAGAATCTATGTTCGATTTCGTCGTGTAAATAAATGAAACCATCTTCATAGTTACCTTCTTGTCAGAGCAGAACGAAGTGAATCTTCTGATAGATGAATGCAACTCACTGAATGAGAAAAGAATCTTTCGTGACACCTTAATTATGATTGGGTGAGCATAGCTTTTGGCAGGGTGGTGCAGCAGCAGCTGCTGCTGTTGTTGGTGCAGTGGTCTTGTCGGTGAGCCTTCGCTTGGCGTTGGTATGTTTGACGACGATCTAGCTGCCTGTATTTGTTTAGGATCTAATGTGACCTTGGATGTCTCTGGAGCACGGTCGGATTCGTCGGCTGGGATTTCTTGCAAAGTAGACAACCTTTTAAAATAAGCATTCGATTTGTGCTCAGTGTCAACGCTTTCACTTTTCTCCAACATTCGGTCGATTTCTCTGATAGTATTGGATCTTGAACGCGATGGGTTGCTCAGTGTGGATGCTGTTGATGGAGTTGTCTTGGTGCTTACGTTTTTGGAGCTAGATGTGGGTGCTGTTGAGATTGTTGTGGTTGCCACTGTTGGTGGAACTTGGTTTGGTTGCTGTAGGTACGATGGATCGCCACTGCTCATTTCTGGATGTGGAACTCCGTCCTTTTCACTATAACTGAGCAACCCATCTTTAGAAGGAGCACCGCCTTCGTCTGATTTCTTGATTATCAACCCCATTCTCCGTGATGCTTTTGATGACGTAGATGACGACGAAGACAACGGCTGTGGCGGTGGAGGAGCCAGTGGTGGTGCTGTGGATGTGGTTCCAGCGGCTGTAGACCCTGATGAGAAAGTCGATGATTTTGTTCTTAAGACCGGCACATCGCTGGTGGTTTGTGCTCGTTTTATACTTGGCGGTGTGCTAGCCGCTGTCTGATGCAGAGCAATTTCATCTTGTGTTATGGTTGACGACGCGGATGATGCAGTTGACTCTTCAATCTTCAGATAAAGCAACATTCTGTTGGCAACCAAATAATTTTTCAACTCGCCTACCCAGTCCAAATCGGGCTTTTGCTTCTGGAACGCACGTATGGTGTCGTTTGACGGGAGTATCAAGGGGTTTCCTGTCACTTCTACCAAATTCAAATTGGGCAACTCCCCGAGCTGCGGTGGCAAGTACTTGAAGTTGTTGTCTTTGATGGACACCACTTTCAAAGCGGTTACCCGTGGCAATGACTCGGACAAGGTTGCGAGTCTGTTGGAGGCCAAATCCAAGATCTCCAAGGCAGGAAACTTGTCAAAGAAATCGTGAGGAATGTAGGAAATCAAGTTCTGATGCAAGTCAAGGTATTTCAAATGTGATGCAATCTTGTGGAAATTAGACGGCAACTCAACAAACTGGTTGTTTTGTAGTGACAATTTTTCCAAGTCCAAGGGCGGATCAAAGCTGTTCAAGAACTCATGTATGATGTCGATAATCTCTGAGGGCCGTAAGTTGACATTGAGGGAGTTTAGCTTGATGGTTTTCTTTTGACTTATGCCCTCTGTCTGCTCCTTTAACAACGCAATAACGTGTGATCTGCCACTCGTGCTCATTCGGATTGGACGGTTTTAACCTCTGACAATAAGTAGAAAAGGGGGATAGTGGTGGCTGGTAAATGAATGAAGGGAGGGTGGTAGTTGTGAAATAACTGATTCTAAAGGAGAGGACTGTGGGTAGGGTTGCTTATAGGTTGAAAGATGGAAAAGGGCTAAGCTAAGTATCTTATTCTCTAGGGCAGCGGTGTGTGTGTGTGTGTTGTCTCACTCTGCCTACACTCTTTTTTTTTGCTGTCTGTGAGAGTTCTTTGGGTTTCTTTCTCGTGTTGCGGTGCATGCGTGTACGCCAGTTTCCCATCGTCAAGGTCTAACTAGGGGGGGGATTACACCACTTGCATCTGCTTCTAAACAAAGGTACAATACGTCCGACCGTGCATCCTGTACCATGTCGTCTATCAAGGGCGTGAGGTTACTGGACATGCCTTACCAACACCTGCTAGCGTCCACGGCATCACCTGCGAGGCTTTTTTCAGTCTCTCCGATCGTTACAACCAAACCTTAAGGCAAACCTTAAACCACCCCGCCTGTAGGCAGTAAACGAACGAATGAACTGTACATTCACACACATTATCATACTCTACAGATCAGATATCACATTTTTCTAGCTCTATACAGCAATACCCTTGGCTTTGGCATCGGTTCTCTCTTCCCACACCGTCTTGCCACTGCAGCTGCAAACCTGCTTGTCGTTCTCCCAAGCACCGGCCGATCTGGCAATAACCCCACATATCGAGTCTGGGCTGACCTGGTCCCTCAACTTTGACAAAATGATACTTCTCCCAATCAACTCGTTGACGTTTAATGCAGCATGGAGGAATTGTTGGCCCGAGTACAAGTCCTTGTCGTTGACAACCTTGGCACCAATGGAATTGATCGTGGTTTCCAGGTTGGCAGCCTCGTTCACCTCAATCGGCTGTAGGTCGTAAAAACTTTCACCGGTAGACAACGCACCTTCTGACAAGTTACCTGACTTTCTAATTGACGGGTAATATGTGCCCTTGGGCAACCCATTGACTGTCAAATCAATGAACAAGTCATTAGGGGCCACACCTACGATTCTTGCCAACCCTTTAACTGGATGATCAAAGTCCTTAGCGTCGAAAGATTCCAAAATGCAAACGGCAGCAGAGTTAGGCTTACCTGTGCCTCTCACAATGGCATCTCTCCCGGTGCTCTGGATAGCTTTGGCGATTTCACTTGGGGGTAAGGAACCTTCCGTGGTGACGAGGTTCTCCTTCAAGTTGATGTCGAACTTCTGGACGCCGTCTAGTTTCTTCAATGCGTCTGCAACCGAATCAACGCATGAGCCGCACTCTAAGGGGACGGCAAATACTATTTCAAATGCGTTTGACGTCATTGTTGGTGGTGGTAGGTTGGAGGAAAAGTGGTGATTAATCAAAAGACCAACAAAGTGGGGCGGCCGCGTAAGTAAGGAAGAAAAAAAAAACTGGTGATTAGTAATGGCCAACGGTTATACGACGGGGTAAGCAGAAAGAAGGCACAAGAATTGTTGAATGTGTCTGCTAGGTCAATAGAAAGTTCTAGAAGGGACGTCAATGGTGGTATGGTTGACATGCATGTAGTGATGAGAGTCGACACTGATAGTGGGCGGAATAAGAGCTACAATTTGGAAAATGTCTTATAAAGCATGTATATTTAACTAGGCTGGCTCTCATATGAGCCATGGTAGACGATTGTAAAGAATATTAGTAGATAGGTCCAATTCTAATCATCAACAGACTCAGTCCAGCCAACTACAAACTCCATGCCTATGGTCCGTACTTTCAAGCAGAGAGCCACGCGAGGAAAAACACACTGTTTATATAGTTTTCCCAGTCGTGTGGGGGATCAAAACCAAATTGAATAAGGATCAACCTGACCTGGATGGAACGTGCATTTCTCTAAAGAAAAGGGGAAGGATAACATAAGTGTAAGCAAACAATTGGAAGGAAACTGGAAGTAGGCGACCAGACTATGGGTGACTGGGGTTGTTGTCATCCTGTTAGTTGGTAACGGAAAGATGTCGACCTAGGACAAACTCGTATCGGCACGTTACTGTCTATGATCAATTGGGGGATTGGCGAATATCCACTCGTTGACTTGAAATATGCTCCAGCTCTAGGTTTATTCCCGTAGTTAATTTCTGCTAGATCATTTCCATTTTACAAACAAATTTCAACTCAATTTCGTGCCAATTTGAACCTAAAATTCCTGTGGCAATGAAACTGTACTCCTTTCTAGCATAAGTACAAGAAGTATTAGGAACAAGCATATACCTAAACTTGTTAGGCTACCTGAATCTGGATATGCCAGGGGATGGGGTTATCCAGGCCTATAGCCTCTCACAGAAAAGTTAGAGCTTGCAAGAGCCTGGCATCGTAATCACTACAACCAGCTAGATTTGGAACCACTTTTAGGTTTGATTGCGATCTGTAGAGTAATGTGTTGGTACATTAGAGCCACGAGGTAACAATCATCTTGGTAGTGACATTTGGGCGATGGCTACCCATTACTGGCGTCAATTAGTAAGTCCTTATGGTTGTATAACTTTGCGATCCTATTTTTGGCAACTTTTACGTATCTTCCACTTTAACTTCGCTTATCTCTTTGTCGTTTGCACTTTATATCGCACCATTTTGCACCTAAACGAACCCAAACTCCTTGCAGCAGCTGCCACAGAGACAAACATTCTCTCGGTCTTTAGCCAGATTGGTTATGCACCACCGTTCGGCTTTGTCTCATTTCTTGTTTCAGTCTACGTAACAATACATCAGCGCAGAGTATGACGTTTAGATGCTCTCCCTGTCAAATTGGTGCATCCCGTAGAAATGCTGTATTCACAGTTACCGACTGGCCGAGTTTTAACTTTAAGCTGCCTCATTTATGCTTTAGTTTGAACATCTGAACAATTGGATAGCAACCCAAACTTTCCCACTAGATCCGCCTTGCTGTACGAGCAGAGCTTCAATCTTTCGTCTTGGTTTTCGTTGCAATTTCCTAGCTATACTGTATGGTTAGGCACACTCTCAAGAGGTTCACAAATAATTACTGTCGAATAACCAAGTTAGGCTCGACAGGGCTGGTTGACATGGGCGCACTGCAACCCACACTGGCTGGCGGTCAATCAGCGCTGCGACAGGCGGACCAGCAATCATATCGTATCGCGCGCGCACACGCGCACGAACACGGACAGGTCGTGCGTGGGCCGACGAATCTGCGCCCAATTTAACCTTTCGTGGAGGCGGCAAGTCAATTGTTGTTCGTTGTAAAAAACCACAAAATGGGAGCATGAGAGTGGACGAGAGCAATCCAGCAACTCAAAGCTAGCACGAGAGACAGAGGGAGGGAGGTATGCCTTGTGGGTTTTTGTGATGGACACAAAATGGGCGAGTTCTGGTGGTTCGGAATTCTGGGGAGTAAGCAGCAGTTGTGTCTCTCCCTGGAATTAGTAATTTATTACCCACATACAAAACCCTCGCCTTCTTTTTTTTCCTTCTATTGCATGGGTTGGTATATAAATTAGCTAACTCCTGGCTGCTATTTACCCTTTTCTTTTCCTGCCATTTCTGAAAAAAAAAAGAATCACCCATTCCTATTCCCATTTCCCTTCTTTTACCAGACTCAATTGGATACTCACTAGTACCTCCCCTTCACTGTTATCACCTAAAGGAATGTCCGAAGGAGAAGGAGAAGCACGCACCATCTTATTCCGATTGTCCAATCTCGGAGAACCCGTCAACAATGAGAACATCAGCGATGGAGTGTTAATCTTGCCCGTGTTAGAGCTCCCAAAGAACTACAAGCCAGGCGATTTGTTGTTCAACTTGAAGTTCCAATTGAACGCAGCAAGCAAGGTTTCCAGAAACGGAGTCTTCAACACCAACGTCCCACCAAAGTTTGAACAAGATTTCGACAGAAACACCCACTTCAAGACCCCAATCAGCAGTTCTTTCCACAAGGATATCACATTCACCATCCCAATCTACAAGCCAGGGGCATACAACTACTACATCACCTATGACGACGAAAATGACAAATCGCAAACCACCGAAAAATACTACTTCAATGTGCCACCAAACTTGACCATCAATGGCAAGTTTGTACCTTTCAACAACATCAATGTCGAAACCGTGGTGTCGAAATGGATCGGCCCATACGAGAACTGGAACAAGTTTTTCAAGAATGTCACCAAGAAGGGTTACAACATGATCCACTTCACCCCGTTGCAGGAGCGTGGGGAATCCAACTCGCCTTACTCGATATACGATCAATTGAGATTCGACCCAGAGATCTTCAAGGACCAAAGCTTGGCTACCAAGCAGATCCACAAGGTTTTGAACGATAACGATTTGTTGTCTTTGACTGACGTTGTCTGGAACCACACCGCCAACAACTCGGCATGGTTGAGAGAATACCCAGATTCCGGTTACAATGCCACCACGGCCCCACATTTGATTTCTGCTATCGAGTTGGATGGCGAGTTATTGGAGTTCTCCAAGAATTTGAAGAGCTTGGGGTTGCCAACCGATGTTAAATCTGACCACGACTTGCAAGTTATCTTGGACGGAATCAACACTCACGTGTTGGACAAGTTGAGATTATGGGAATACTACGTGTTCAACAAGAGGGAAATTGTCGAGGAATTGGAAACCTCATTCACCAAGAACAAGCACGAGATCAGCAGAGTGCACATTCCAAACGATGTCGATGTCAACGATTTGAAGCAGTTGGCCAAGTACGTCTTGGAAATTGCCAATGCCCACGACAAGGTTATCATCGGCGACAGATTTGCAAACAAGTTGCAGATTGACGTCTTGTTGGGCGTTTTGCTTTCCATCTACGATGCCAACATTGATTTTGAAACCATTGCTAAGAAGACAGAGGAGATTGTTGACGAAATCAACGTGCCATTGTACGCTACGTTTGATGACGATCTCAAAACCATCAAGCAGCAATTGGGCGACAGAATCAAGTACTTGAGATTGGCTGACAATGGACCAAAATTGGGCGAGGTCACCGAAACCAACCCATTGACTGAACCTTATTTCACCAGATTCACCGACAAGAAGGGCAAGAAGCAAGCCTTGGCCAACAACGGTTGGATCTGGGGTGGTAACCCATTGGTTGATTTTGCCTCTGATCAATCAAGAGCTTATATCCGCAGAGAGATTATTGTTTGGGGAGATTGTGTCAAGTTGAGATATGGAGAGAAGTACGAAGACTCTCCAGAGACTTGGAGAAGAATGATTGAATACTCGCAATTATCTGCCAAGGCATTCAACGGTTTCAGAATTGACAACTGTCACAGTACTCCGTTGCACGTTGGTGAAAGGTTATTGGACGAAGCCAGAAAAGTCAACCCCAACTTGTATGTTATTGCTGAATTGTTTTCGGGTTCGGAAGCCATGGACAAGATTTTCGTCGAAAGATTTGGTATCAACTCTTTGATCAGAGAAGCTATGCAAGCCTGGAATGTTGGAGAATTGTCGAGATTGGTTCACAAACATGGTGGTAGACCAATTGGGTCTTTGACCTGGTTGCCATTGGACGATTTCTCGTACCCAGCTGACCACGAACCAGTCAAGAACAAGTACTTGGACGGATACACTGAATTGGAGATCCCTAAGGTCTTGACTAGTCAGGCACCACACGCTATCTTTATGGACTGTACTCACGATAACGAGATGCCGGCTCAAAAGAGAACCGTCGAAGACACTTTGCCAAACGCTGCGTTGGTTGCATTCTGTAGTTCAGCCATTGGTTCCGTTTATGGGTACGATGAATGTTTCCCTCGATTGTTGAACGTTGTTAGCGAAGCCAGACACTATGACTTGGACGACACCAACGGTATTGGCGCCGTCAAGGCTAAATTGCACAAGATCAGAGACGACTTGGTGCAAGAAAGTGAAGACATTGTCCGTGACCACGAGATGTACATTCATCACTCTGGCCAGTACATCACCATCCAACGTTACAATGCCCGTACTGGTAAAGGTAAGTTCTTGATTGCTAGAAGCAAGTTCTCCGAGTTTGAACCCTACGAAGGCATTGCACCAACTGTTTTGGGCGGCACCAAGGTCAAGCACGAATTCAGTTACACCTTGAAGAAGGTTGGTGACTATGAGCACTCCGATAAGATCCTTACTGGTATCCCAGTTAAGGTTGAAGACATTGACCCTCCATCTGTTGAGTATACTGATAGCGGTGACTCCATCATTAATGTGAATGCTGATACGTTTGTGCCAGGTTCCATTTCTGTCTTTTCCACAGAGATCCCAGGTGTTGACGTGCAATTGGACAACTACGTCAAGCAAGGTGCCATTGAAGCTTCGGTTGATTTGGACTTGTACGACTTGAACGCCTTGTTGTACAAAGCTTCAACTGAAGAATTGGATGCTAGTTACGGTAAAGAAGATGTCTACGACATTCCAAAGTTCGGAAGATTACAATATGCCGGTTTGGAAGGTTGGAACACGGCATTGAAACACATCATTTGGTCGAACAACCTAGGTGCTGCCATCTGTGACCATTTGAGAGATGGTGAGTGGGCGTTGGACTATGTTGTCAACCGTTTGAACAAGTACGTTGAAAAATCACCAAAATTGGGCAGGTTCCAAGAATGGTTGAGGACTAGGTTCGATGCTATCAAGAAGGCTCCTTACTTCTTGAGGCCTCACTACTTTGCCTTGATTGTTGGTATTGCTTACGAAGCTGCTAGATTCAGAGCTATCAGACAGTTTGACCCAAGATTGCAAAGCTCGACGAACTTTGTGCAAAGCTTGGCTTTGACCTCCATCCAAATGGTTGGTTACATGAACAATACCTCTTTGGTTCCAGACAAACAAGTTCCTTGTTTGGCTGCAGGTTTACCACATTTCAGTAACGATTACATGAGATGTTGGGGGCGTGATGTTTTCATTTCGTTCAGAGGTTTGTTGATTGTGCCAGGAAGATTCGACGACGCCAGAGAACACATCTTGGGATTCGCCAAGACCTTGAAGCACGGTTTGATTCCTAACTTGTTGGATGCCGGTAGAAACCCAAGATACAACGCTAGAGACGCCGCTTGGTTCTTCTTACAGGCGATCCAGGAATATGTGACCTATGCACCAAACGGTATTGACATTTTGGACGAGAAGGTTACTCGTAGATTCCCATTGGACGATACATACATTCCATGGGACGATCCAAGAGCATTTAGCTACGAGTCAAGTATCAGAGAAATCATTTACGAGATTTTCGCCCGTCATGCCAAGGGTATCAAGTACCGCGAAGCCAACGCTGGACCTAATTTGGACAGCCAGATGAAGGACGAGGGTTTCAATGTCGAAGCAGGTATTAACTGGGACACTGGGTTTGTTTACGGTGGCAGTCAGTTTAACTGCGGTACTTGGATGGACAAGATGGGTGAAAGCGAAAGAGCACACAACAGAGGTGTGCCTGGTACTCCCAGAGACGGATCTGCTATCGAGTTGCAAGGTTTGTTGAAGTCTGCATTGAGATTCGCTAACCAATTGAACAAGAAGGGTGTCTTTGACTACACTGAGGTTGAAAAACCAGACGGATCCAAGATCTCCTTGGTTGAATGGGAGAAGTTGTTGCAAGCCAACTTTGAGAAACACTACTACGTTCCAGAAGACCCAGCCGATGACCATAAATACGCCATTGACCCATCGTTGGTTAACCGTAGAGGTATCTACAAGGACTTGTTCAGTTCCGGCAAGCCATACGAGGACTACCAATTGCGTCCAAACTTTGCCATTGCCATGTGTGCTGCCCCAGAATTGTTTACTCCAAAGTTGGCCCTCGGAGCCGTGCTCAACGCCGACAAGATCATCAGGGGTCCTGTTGGTATGAGGACGCTTGATCCATCTGACTGGAACTACCGCCCATACTACGAGAACTCGATCGACAACGACGATTTCGCCACGTCCAAGGGTAGAAACTACCACCAGGGACCAGAATGGGTGTGGAACACCGGTTACTTTTTGAGAGCGTTCTTGTTGTTCCACTGCTTGGCTGACAAGTCCACGCCAGACATCAAGATCTTGACCTTGTTGAACGAGAGATTACAGGGTCATTTGAAGTGGATCAAAGAGAGTCCATGGAGCGGGTTGACGGAGTTGACGAACAAAGATGGTGCGTTCTGTAACGATTCGAGTCCTTCACAGGCATGGAGTGGAAGTTGTTTGTTAGATTTGTATTATGATTTGTGGAACGACAAGCACTACAAGTCATAGAACTAGTTAGAAGTAGAAGTATATTAGAGTTTGATTTTTTTATTCTTTTTTATAGATAATTGATAAATCAATACAAAAATATGTTGTTCTGATTTGTCCGATACAGGAGTAGTTGATCTCCGATATAGGAGACCAGCTAGCGCAATGCGCTGTGGCAGAGTAAGCCAGTGGTGGGCAGTAGTAAGCGATAAGCGTCGAATTGTTGGCGATTGAGCAAGCTCGGTCTAAGGAACAAAATTGCTGTGCTGTTAGCGGGATTCCAACCCCATGTGACAAAAAAATATCACAGCACACACGACCTACCACCAGCGACCCAACAGCACCGCTAGCTGGCCCCGTGAACTGGAAGGCATTGGGAGATAATAAGGTTGCATTGTGGGTATGGGGTATTGTTAAGGGTATGTACGTAAGGTGGGGGGGGGGGGGAGAAGGGTGTGTGTGCTTCGGTGCGTCTCTCTCCACCCCTCCTTTCTTCCCGTTGCTCGGCCGTTGATACCCATGGCTAATATGCTACCCTTAGCTATTTGGATCCCCACAATTGCTCCTATGGAGGCTGGTGCACACACGACTGAAAAACAGAGAGAAAGAAGGATTTCGATATCCTATAATTTCACATTCAGTGGTTAAGCGCCTACCTGTCTCTTTCCCTCCCGCCCAAAAGTATTTAAAGAACCAACAATACCTCTTCTTTGTCCATTGTCTGAGTTTTTCAAGAATACTTCCTGAGTTCAGCTGCAAGTACTACTCTTCTTTCCATCATGTTATCCAGAGTTCTTTTCAAGACTAAACCAAGAGTTCTTACTAAATCAATCACCGCCATGGCCATCAGAAATAAATCCATCGTGACTTTATCCTCCACCACCACCAAATACCCAACAGACCACACGACCCCGTCCACGGAGCCATACATCACGCCATCCTTCGTGAACAACGAGTTCATCAAGTCGGACTCCAACACCTGGTTCGACGTGCACGACCCGGCCACGAACTACGTTGTGTCCAAGGTGCCACAGTCGACGCCGGAGGAGTTGGAAGAGGCGATCGCATCGGCCCATGCCGCGTTCCCCAAGTGGCGCGACACCAGCATCATCAAGCGTCAGGGGATCGCGTTCAAGTTTGTGCAGTTGTTGCGCGAGAACATGGACAGAATCGCAAGCGTCATTGTCTTGGAACAGGGGAAGACGTTTGTCGATGCCCAGGGTGACGTGACTAGAGGATTGCAGGTTGCTGAGGCTGCGTGCAACATCACGAATGACTTGAAGGGTGAGTCGTTGGAAGTGTCTACTGATATGGAGACCAAGATGATTAGAGAACCTTTGGGTGTCGTGGGATCCATCTGTCCTTTTAACTTCCCAGCTATGGTCCCATTGTGGTCCTTGCCTTTGGTCTTGGTCACGGGTAACACTGCTGTGATTAAGCCTTCCGAGAGAGTCCCAGGCGCAAGTATGATTATTTGTGAATTGGCCGCCAAGGCTGGTGTCCCACCTGGTGTGTTGAACATTGTCCACGGTAAGCACGACACCGTCAACAAGTTGATTGAGGACCCAAGAATCAAGGCATTGACTTTTGTTGGTGGTGACAAGGCCGGTAAGTACATTTACGAAAAGGGTTCCAGTTTGGGCAAGAGAGTGCAGGCCAACTTGGGTGCTAAGAACCACTTGGTTGTGTTGCCAGACGCACACAAGCAGAGTTTTGTCAATGCCGTCAACGGTGCCGCTTTCGGGGCAGCTGGACAGAGATGTATGGCTATTTCGGTCTTGGTCACCGTGGGTAAGACCAAGGAATGGGTGCAGGATGTCATCAAGGACGCCAAGTTGTTGAACACTGGAAGTGGATTTGACCCAAAGAGCGACTTGGGTCCAGTCATCAACCCAGAGTCCTTGACTCGTGCTGAAGAAATCATTGCTGATTCCGTGGCCAACGGTGCCGTGTTGGAATTGGACGGAAGAGGATACAGACCAGAAGACGCTAGATTCGCCAAGGGTAACTTCTTGGGTCCAACCATCTTGACCAACGTCAAGCCAGGCTTGAGAGCATACGACGAAGAGATTTTCGCTCCTGTTTTGTCTGTGGTTAACGTCGACACCATTGACGAAGCCATTGAGTTGATCAACAACAACAAGTACGGTAACGGTGTTTCATTATTTACTTCCTCCGGTGGCTCAGCCCAGTATTTCACCAAGAGAATCGACGTCGGTCAAGTCGGTATCAATGTCCCAATCCCTGTTCCATTGCCTATGTTCTCCTTCACTGGTTCCAGAGGCTCCTTCTTGGGTGACTTGAACTTCTACGGTAAGGCCGGTATCACTTTCTTGACCAAGCCAAAGACCATCACTAGTGCCTGGAAGACCAACTTGATTGACGATGAGATCTTGAAGCCATCTACTTCGATGCCTGTCCAACAGTAAGCGGGAGAGAGTTATATAGAAGAATGATAAATATAAAAAAATGATAACGTACGAAACCAACCGGCGGGAGGGAGTATTCCATTACGTAAAAAATAGTAGGAGGGACTGGGGTAGAGGAGGAGGAGGCGATGTAAGGATATGCGATGAGGTTTGTCCTCTTCAGTAGGGTGTTTGTTCGTACTGTACATATTTCCCCCGGTCCTTCGTTGTCAGGTAAAGAAAAGTTACCCCGGAAATCAACAATTTGAGTACTGGGCCATGAATAATATTTCTTAATAATAATAATTGTGGTTCTTGTTTCAAGTGTGTACCATGGGCTATATTTAATTTCTCAACCCATTATGTGACTATCTTCGGGACGCCGGGGTAGATCATAGAAGGCGGTGGGTTGGCGGGTGGTGGATCTTGTGGAAGCGAGAGTTTAGTCGAGTTTAAGCCTGAAAATAATAATATATTAATAATTATTAGAGATGCCTTGGGGTTGAGGCTAGTCCGTATGAAACAGGTAGGTCTGCTTCAGACTCCAGCAAATTCACAACTCCTAGACTGGAAGGGAGCAGCGCCCAAAGAGACACGCAGATTATAATTTTTAGTACAAGATTGTTTCCCTGGTTAGTTGAAGAGTATCTTCGTGTAAGTTCGTGTTCTGTGTGAGTGTGGGGGGCGGACGTAAAAAACCACCTGATTTCACGCTGTGTGCCCCCTAATCTACCACAATCTACGCAGATGCAGCTACGGAGTTTGGAGGCTGACTCCATATTCGTGGAGTTTGTGTGTGTGCCAGTGAGGGTGTTAGATGTCTTGGTAGTCATCGGGTACGGAGTTTGGTGAAAGTTCCCAACCGGACACAAAACCGAAAAAGAAATAAAAACGGAAGAAAAAAGGAATCAGTGTCTGAAAATGTCATTTTGTGTCACGAATCGACGCAGTCAGTGACATAATCAAAAGCTAATTCATTGGCTCGCTTGATGGGCGTTGTGTGCAAGATACTGGGTGGATTATTTAGCCATGGGTATAAGGAAGTCAAGAAAGGTCCATCAGACACTTTTTTTTCCCATGGTGTTGGAAGCAAATTAAGCAGCGAAATTTCTTCTGCTTATTGAAAGAAAACAGTCATGGGTGTTGGAACAATGAAGGGTTTCTACCGAGTTAAGCTTTTGCCAGGACGAAGAACAAAACAAGGTTGGTCTCTGAAAAGGACAACCTGGTAACGTGAAGAAGCACGGAATCTAGGTTAGACTAACTCAGAGGAAACGGTAGTCATTACTTTCGGGAGATAATTATCCATGACTATGGTTTGCCCCCCTAACTTCCCTCTTTCTCTTATCCCCTTTTTCTCTGTAATTCCGACCGTGTATAGGCATCAATAACAAGGCTTTGAGAACCAACACGCCGTAGCTTCCTCAAGACGTGTAAAGAAGGTGTTTATCAAACCGTGTGTGGGTGAGGAACCGAAATGTCATACGTACGGACTTGAGTCATCCCGCGGCAATAGGACGAGAGAAAAATAAAACGTGAAACGAAACGGACTACCGTTGATCGTTAACCACACAACCTAGAGAAGTTGTTTTGCATTTGTGCCAGGTGTGTGTTGTGTTGTGTGTGTACCGTAGACGTGTCTCGTTTCCTTTGTTTATTTGCTTTCAAAATGCAAAACGGGATTGAAAGCACCGTCAGTGACGTTGTCATGTCTTTCCGTGTGTCTACGGAACACACATCCACACACGACAACGTTCGACAGGACGTACAGCAATTGCTGCGTAAGCGATAATGGCAAGAGTCCAAGAAACACGTA
Organism: Candida pseudoviswanathii; assembly: GCA_030565125.1. Taxonomy (NCBI): domain Eukaryota; kingdom Fungi; phylum Ascomycota; class Pichiomycetes; order Serinales; family Debaryomycetaceae; genus Candida; species Candida pseudoviswanathii. The sequence goes on from JAJMBE010000112.1 coordinate 30,272, forward strand.
GTGAAAGGGAAAAAGAAACCCGTTTTTAAGGTTAAGGTGCTTCCAACGATTAACGTGTTTTCTTCTGGGTTGCTTTGCGTTCCTCTTCTTGCTTTCATCGGTTATTAAAAATAATTTCACAGCTTTTCAGATTTTTCTTAGCCAAATTTGTGTAAGCGATGGGGAAAAGCAGCTCCAGAAATTGCAACTGAAAAATTTTCTATTAGCCAATATAGAATACACACACACACACACACACACACACACACACAAGGCAAAGGGAAACTACAACTAGGGCTGGTGGAAAGTAAATAATCAATTGCCCGAGTGACTAGAGGGTCGGTGTATTCCGCCCTTTGCGATCTTATCGCATCGATCGCAAGGAACAGCTGGAACTGCGTAGCTATCTCTCGTAGTTGAGGCTTTTTTTTTGAAAGATATTAGACCCGACCACCCATGGCGCAAGACAGGACACAGACACGGCGGTGGGACGGGAATTTAGGGCGAGTGTGTTTTGGCAGGGGTGGACGGGCGGCAGCAGCAGCAGCTCCATCAGAAAGCAAGTTGCAATGCGGATTGCCCCAGATTTACCCAGGAAAAGGTTAGGAGGTTGTGCATATCCGATCCGAACAATACGCACTAATTTATGTACCGCAGAGCACAAAGATAAGCTGTGTCTGGTGGCACTGCCTAATTGGGTAATTGGAGTGCAGTGTCTGCATGGATGGGCGTGTTTAATTGGCCAGTTTGTTCCGTAACCTTCCGAAGGGTTGGGCGGTTTGTTCCCGACACAAAAATGCCTGGGTTGGTGGTGGGAGCCAACGCTAGCTGGGCGGCGGGCAGGCATCACAAAAGGGCGCCAGAGTAATAATGTTCCTTAAATTTTGTGTCCCAAAATTAAATGTAAAATTGCAATGAAATTTTTTAAAATAGCTTTGCATACATACTGCTTGGGACACAGGTCAGAAAAGCTAAGCAAGTAGAGGACCGGTGCAAGACACAGGATTTGCAAAAGCCAGTTTTATATAAACTCATCTTTGTTTCTTCTTCTTTTTCTTTTCTTCCCTGTTTCTGCTCCTGTTCTTTCACAGCAATTTGTTTTCCTGCACTCCATACACTTCTACTTTCTATTTATTTATTCATTCTTAACCCTACGTTCCCCCTTCCCTTGCCCATCCTTCTACACTGTTCAATTACATCATCATGATTGGTATGTAGTTCACACTTTACTCTTGCCCAATTGACATATTGGGAGGGTAAAAACCACCTTACACCCTCGAACTCAGTTTACTAACCACGAGCCCATCTTTCTAGCCCAACAACCAATTAACTTGAAAACCTCCAAGAATTGGGTCTTACCACCAAGACCCAAACCAGGCAGGAAACATAAAGCCAATGCCAAATCATCAACCACCAACAGCCCTTCACTCACAGATCTACTTCCAGACTACAACAACGTCACCTCCCTATCTAACAACCTCAAGCTTATAGATCAAGAGAATTTAGAATTGAAATCCCACTTGTTATCCTTAATCAAAGAGTACAAGTCCCTCAAGTCCCAAGTCTTTGACCAGCAACAACAACAGGAAAGCCAACCTACGTCACCATTCTCCATAGAGACATCACCATCGATAAATTCAACCTCCAGCATATCCACATCCAACATGACCAGCAGCACATCACTAACAAACACCACGCCAATTACACACAAGAGATCATATTACGAAATCGAAATGGAGGAGTACTTAGACTTTAACCATTATTCGGAAGACGACGATAACGATGACGACAACGACGAAGAGATATTCAGTGAACTTTCGAGATCAACCACTACCTCAACTACTTCCGACCTATTATACAACAGCAAGTAGAGAGAGATCTTATGAAACACTTACCCACTTTATGCTATTACTGATACGAATTATTGAACATTTGAAAAGAAAAAACTCCTATTTATTCATCCCACAATGTATATTTATTTATTCATGGTAATAAGCGTGAGCCTGTAAAGCACGGGGAGAGATCTGTTGTTGTTGCACAACAATGAAGATGGTGAAAATGGGCCAGAAATTTCGCAATGGAGCAATGTGTCCCACTTGCTCTCTTTCTCGCTGCCTTTTTTTTGCCTTAGTTTCTCTTCAGTGCATGTCCTTCGGTGCATTGTTTCCTTTTTTAGCTTTGCCTTTTCTGCCATTGGTTTTCTCTCCAATTGTTTCCCTCAAGTTACGGGGTGATCCATGACATCCGGTGGTGCTTCATTTACTCTCTCACTACACACCCTATTCTCTAATGACTTCCTTCCCACGCACGACGACTCATACTCATGACTCTAGACAAAAATAACGTGCAAATAAAATAAGCACTTGTGTGACTCGGGGTTATCGACCAACCACCACTAAAAAATTATTTCCGCTCGAAATTTCCATTTGTAACCAAGTGCACGACTTTTTGGACTCTTTTTTCTCTTGCTGGGCTATATGCAGTCCACTGTGTGTGTATGTGTGTACTTGGACCAAAAAATATTAGCCACCTAAAGAAGTGTAGGAGAGGTGCCATTATGCAGGTAGCCGAAACTGAAACTATTGTTAGTTGAAAGGGGGTGGGAGTGGAGATTGAAGAGGGAGTTGATAAATTGGACAATACAGCAATGGTTACGGTTTGGTAATATTCGAACAACGTACGATGCTGAACTGATCACGAGAAGAAGGAGGGGATGACTTCCGGTTGTGAGAATTCGAAGAATCTTCTTCGTACCCAGTGATGGAATGCTAAAAAAAAAGAAACTCGCGGAGGGGGGGAGAGAGAGAGAAAGGGAGGGAGGGAGGAGGTAAGGAGGGTTAGGTATTCGTATTTGCCACTCGATTCAAATGCGTTCGATCACCACTCTCGTTGTTGCTGTGCTGGCGTTGTTTCGGGATTAAAGCCTGGTTTTTTCGCAGTCGATTGGGAAGGAGTGAGAGAGATAGATCATGTTAGTTGTGAGACAGGGTTTAAGTCACGTTGGTTAAACTTGGCAGAATGTTATGACGTGACATCAGTGATCTACTCGTAGAGGTAAAAGCTAAAACCCCCTTAGTCTCTTGTTGTTCTTCTTCTTCCTCTTCCCCCCTATTATCTTCTTGAAATTTAGGCAGAGTTGCTGAAGAATGTAATAATCAAAAAAGGTTGATAATGCAACAATAGGGGTTAGGGGGGCAGGGAAGGAGTGTAGCGCAGAACATCCCAATGGGGGGGGGAGGACGGAAGCGCTACAGCCTTGCCTATGTAAGTAGATGTCAAGAGTGAGGTTATTTCTGTTATTGCAAAAGAAAATCTAGGGTGGGATGTGTTCGGGAAGATGGTACCAGCGAAGCGTGACTTTGGCGCCCACCCCCAAAAAAAAGTGGGTAGGAAGAAAAAGTTTTATTGAGTATATGTGCACGACCATTACTCACTTTCTCACTCTCACACAGAAAAAAAAACTCCTTTGCTACTACCCACACAATAAAATCAAATCAACTGATTATCGCCCAACCACTTTTTATAAAACCACCACCAGATACTCCAAGACAAAGACAGCATAAAAGGTACCACACCCTTCTAACACAGGCTTTTATTCATCTTATCTACACTTTACTCTCCTTAGTTAAAGGACCAACCTCCCCCCAAAAAGAGAAAACACGACATATTCTTATGTTCACACCATTGCTCGATTCAACCCAAAAACCACTTCTAATCATATCTTTATCACTCATCTTAAAATTATCATTAGAGGTCAACGGCAACTAAACCACAGACGACGCAAAAGAAGAACAAGAATATCATGACAGCATCATCTGCATCTCTAATGCACCAAGAGTTCACATCAACAGCCCACCACCACCACCACCAAAACACCCAGCAAACTCAAACTCAACCACAGCAATCGTCAGCCACCAAGCACAATGTGACCCTAAGTCACGAGACAAACACGTCCAAGTCAAGCAACGGATCAGCACCACCCACCCCGGTAGTTTTCAGAACCAGGTCCAACCACCAAGACCAATTGCCTGACACCGCCAATGGTGAAGTGGGCGAACTGACTGGTGGTGCTCACACGACATCAGACCCCACTCCAATCCACACAATTAATGAACACCACTTTGCCGCCAAGTCCAACCACGTTGAGCGGATCAAGAGCAACGACTCGTACTCGCAGCCTATATCACCCAGACAAATGTCCACCGACAACTTGAACCACAGTTTGATCTACAAAGTCGGCCCCACGGGCGGCATCATCATCCCTAAAAAATCATCCGTTTCCTCCTCCCGCAAGAGCTCAGCTACTTCGTTAATAGATCACAGTGGACACAATGGGTGTCTGCCTCATTACGTGGGCAATGAAACCATCCCGGAGATGAAGGCTGTGCCTCCTATAGCTACAGGGAACGACAATTACCATGACCTCGGTTCGAGATCTCGCCTACTTAAATTCTCAACCACGTCGACTGTCTCGTCGCCTACTACCCCATTGACCCGATCGACGAGCAACAACACTAACTACTTCCCCAACAAGTCGTACCAGACATCACCCGTTATAGAAACCAACCACATTTTGTTGGAGTACGACCCAATCACCAGGAGAAAAGTGTTGAACACGTATGAGATTTTGAGGGAGATTGGTAGAGGCGAACATGGCAAAGTCAAGTTGGCACGAGATTTAATCAGAAACGAATTGGTTGCTATCAAGATTGTCAACCGGAAATCACGTAAAGAAAGACCTGCATTGCGTTTGAGAAAAGATTCAAATGCACCAATTATCAACGAGTACGAGTTGAAGATTAAACGAGAAATCGCCATTATGAAGAAATGCCATCATAAGCATGTCGTTGCATTGAAGGAAGTCTTGGATGATGTGAACTCATTGAAGATTTACCTCGTTTTGGAATACATGGAAAAGGGCGAGATCAAATGGAAGAAATTGTCGTCCGACAAGAAGGAGTCGATGGACAACAGGTGCTACGACATTGACGATAATGAGATTCCATGCTGCGGAAGCAGGATCAACCGACAGCCGCAAAAACACCATAGTTTCTCCAATGAAACCGACTTGCTTTCCGACGAGTTTTCGCCGAACTTGACATTCAAGCAATCGAGAAAGATCTTTAGAGATGTCTTGCTAGGTTTGGAGTATTTGCACATGCAAGGTATCGTCCATCGTGATATCAAGCCAGCCAACTTGTTAGTATCTGCTGATAACTGTGTCAAGATTAGTGACTTTGGCGTGTCGTTTGCCTCGTCGTTGGCTGAAAACGAAGAGGGCCATTTAGTTAACGAGTTGGATTTGGCCAAGACAGCGGGTACCCCAGCATTCTTTGCGCCTGAGTTGTGTCTGTTTTTCCCCGATGAAGCGTCTGCCCCAGGGGAAAGACGCATGTCTTGCAACGGATCCGCCAAGCCACCGAAGATTGACTACAAGATTGATATTTGGGCTCTCGGAGTCACTTTGTACTGTTTATTGTTTGGCAAAGTGCCATTCAATGCCGAAACTGAATACGATTTATTCCAAGTTATTGTCAACCAACCTTTGGAGTTCCCCAAGGACATTGAATCTTTCAAATCACCTGGTGTGGTTTCCGAAGACGAGTTTAAGCTTGCCAAGGATTTATTATGTCGAATGTTGGACAAGAATAGGAAATCAAGAATTACAATTGCTGATATCAAAGTGCATCCATTTACCTTGATGGATTTGGATGATAACATTGAAGGATTGAATGAGTTGTTTCATCATAATGGCACCGCCAAAGAACCATTGAATTTCAATTTGGAAGACCACGACATTCTGCAAGCAGAAATCGACAATGCGATCATTGGAATTGGTACTAGGTTCAAGAGAGGTTTGGTCAAGGCTATTCGTGCTGGCGGTTTGAAAGACCACGAGATCAGAGACAAGTTTGCGGCATTGCATCTTGAACATTCCAAGAGTGAAAACAGCGAAGAATCTTCTAGTGGGTACTCCAATTACAACTCCAGTACCAGACTTTCAGGATTCAACAACAACAACAACAACTCAATGATCTTATCTGAAGGATTGCCTATTTCAGGAGCTACTCCTCCACCACAAGCGTTGCCTTCCAAAATGGCATCATTGCTTCTGTCTAAAACCAGCAATGTAACACACGACAAAACCAACCCACACTTCCCATCAGCTTTAGCTCACCAAATACCAAACTCATCGACGTCTTCTTCTTCTGCTTCATCCATGGCTGCATACCCAAACCAATTTTCTTTTGCAGGCAATCGAGAAGTAACAACCACCACAACCACAACTACAACCACTGCGACAGCCTCTGCTGGCCCCGCTGCCCCCGCTGCGTCAGGAGTGCCACCAGCTGCGGGGAAGAGTTTCCTTCAGGATATGATTGAGAGCCACAGTAACTCTTCTAGCAGAAGAGGCAGTTCTGCGGGCATCTCGGTATCAGAAGCCCCACAAATTGAAACAAAGAGAAACGTTGGCGGTGACTTGTACTTGATCAACCAATCAGCTGTTGAGACCATCAAGGGACTCAAACTTGAGGATGACAAGCGAAGAAAGTCGAGCATTTTCTCCCTCCATGGAGGTCAGCAACCAACTTCCAACAAGGGCTCATCATCTCATGAGTCTACTATGTCGGCTGTTTCACCACCGCAACAACAACACGTCCATCATTATACAAACATCGCTGCACCTATCCCAGTTCCAGCGGTTGCCAAGCCAGTCAACGGCAAGAATAATCAGATATTTGGCGATTACCTCCTTCACACTCAAGACACCGAAAGCAAACCATCCTTGAAAATCGGACCCATTGGTGGCGTGTCAAGCGATGAACGAGGGATTCCAGATGATTCTATCATGTCGTTGCCATTGAGTGAAAGTTTTGCTTCATTGGATAGCATCAATGACGACTACTTGACCATGAAGTACCAGGAATACACCAAGAGCAGGAAGGATAACACCAAGTCTGAAATGAAGGGTGCTGCAACGGAAGGTGTTGTTCCTGTGACACAGCAAATGCGACGCAAATCAAGCTTGTCGGACTCGGATATCCCGCAATTGGAAGAGCATTTCAAGTTTAACAACCCCAAGGAAGGTGCGAATACGATAACTGAGAAATTCAAGGCGTTTAATTTGGGCAATCTGATGAAGTCGGGGGTTGGAGGTGCTAAGTTTGATGTTGCGACGGAAACCAAGAAAACTACTTATTTCCCTAACCGTAACAACAGCGGAACGACGTCGGACGAGGATCCAATTGGGCCCGTTGTGATCAACCGCTATTCAAGCAACGAATCCTACTCATCATACTCATCCAGTGGCAGTTCCGACGAAGAGGACGAAGAGGAGTCTGATGAAGAGAACTTGACGTTGGCGTTCCAGTCTAAAGTTGCACCACTTTCAAGAGCCAATTTCTTGTCATTGACAGGAAGAGCCAAGTCCCATGAATCAAACTTGCCAACTTTGGGATCCAACAGGAATAACAACAACTCCAACAATGGTGGCGGTTCTAGTAATGGTTCGCATTATGGATTCCAAACACCGATTATCTTCCATGATGGGTTGCCTGAATTTGAAGATGTTCCTGATGGGTTAATTGGCGAAGACAGTAGTGATAATTCGACGCCTACTGGGTACGGATACTACGACAATAGTTCCATTCCACCCGTAATATCAACCAACGTGTCTACTACCACGTTGACTACTGATATGAACAAGAGCCCGTCTGTCGAGACCAAACTTGTCGTGCCTACTGCGTTGCAAGATAACGCCGTCAAGATATCATCACCATTGAATCCAAGAAGTGCAGCATCTGCAGCAACCATCAGACAGCCGCTGTACAAAGAACGGAAGAAGTCTTTAAGGGAGAACATATGCAACAACCAGTTTAATAACCACTACAAGAAAGGTCCCGTGTACTCGCCATTCCCCAATGCCAAACACTTGGATAATGACGAAGAGCTGATTGTAAAAGAGTCCGAGAATAAGTTCTTGCTGAACCGTCCGTCTTTCTTCCGGTCTAATTCTGTGACTGTTGGGTTATTGCTGCGTCATGGCGCTGGTAGTGAATTTGATGTGGGTGCTGCTGCTGATGATAAAAAGGAAGAGCAGCTGAAGGAGTAAGTAGAGTTTTGAAAGGAATAGCAAATATATACACAGCACACGCACACACACACACACATGCATGGATGCATATAGTTGAGATAGGTCATGTGATGTAGAACATGTGATGTAGAACACGTGATGATAACAACGAGTCACTGATTTTTTTTCTGTTTTTCCTGCTGTGCTTTATCGCGTTCGGTCTTTCGCCTTTTCTTTTTGTTTTGGTGTGAGTCTTTTTTTTTCTTTTGCTTTTCCTGTTTCTAGCAACCAGGGCAAACGGTTGATTTGTAATACAGACTTACAACCAACTACTATCTTATCTTGCAACTGGCTGCCATACTATCCATAAGTTATAATTTATCATCACTCCATTCTTCTGCAAGCCACCCCTACCTGGCCAGAACCAACGTTAGATTGCTTCTCCACTACCACCACCACCACCACCACCACTACCACCACCTTCGGCTTGCTTGAGTTTTTTTTTCTATCAGCCGATATCTAATTCCCCTTTATTGTTATCACACCCTCCTTGATCAGAGAGAGAGAAAAAAACCACCACTACCACTACTTATACCCAGTACAAACCCTTTTTCCTATCTCCTCCTCCAGCCACAGAGAGACAGTCATCTAGCCTCCTCCCCCACCCCACCGCACCCCTTCTAGTCTAGTCACAAATGTCAAGACCACAACACACACAGCAACATGCACAGCAGCCACAGCTGCGAATACCCCGTCACGAGGGCAAGATAGGACGAGACATTCAGGAAGCGCGAGCCACGAACTCCACACAGAACCCAGCTAGCTCAGTCGCCACCACGGTGTCGAGCACCAGTACCACGTCGTCGAGCCACACGAGCGGCAAGACGGAGTATATCGGCGTGTACAGGATTGGGCCCGAGATTGGCAAGGGCTCCTTTGCCACGGTGTACAAATGCATCAACACCACGAATAACAGGGCCGTCGCGATCAAGTCGGTGTATCGGTCGAAGTTGAAGTCGAAGAAACTCATTGAGAACTTGGAGATTGAGATCCTGATCTTGAAGAATATGAAACACCCGCATATCGTGGGCTTGTTGGACTATAAACAGACTTCGAGTTATTTCCACTTGGTCATGGACTACTGCTCCATGGGGGACTTGTCGTATTTCATCAGGAGAAGAAACCAGTTGGTCAAGACTCACCCGGTCATCTCGAGCTTGTTGCAGCGATATCCATCACCGGAAGGGTCACATGGGTTGAATGAGGTCTTGGTGCTCCATTTCTTGAAACAGTTGTCGTCAGCCTTGAGCTTCTTGAGGAGCAAGAGCTTGGTGCATCGAGATATCAAACCGCAGAACTTGTTGTTGTGCCCACCAGTGCATTCAAAGAAGGAGTTTATAGAGGGCGAGTTCGTTGGATTGTGGGAGTTGCCCATTTTGAAGATTGCGGATTTTGGATTTGCCAGATTCTTGCCCTCCACGTCTATGGCAGAGACGTTGTGTGGATCGCCGCTCTATATGGCACCGGAGATTTTACGATATGAAAAGTATAACGCCAAGGCGGACTTGTGGTCCGTTGGCGCGGTGTTGTATGAAATGACGGTGGGCAAACCCCCATTCAAGGCGGGCAATCATATTGAGTTGTTGAAGAATATTGAAAAGGCAAACGACAGGATAAAGTTCCCTAGTGCCGCACAGGTGCCTGAATCATTAAAGTTGTTGATCAAGTCGTTGTTGAAGTACAATCCAACTGAGAGAATCTCATTCAATGAGTTTTTCAGTGATCCGTTGATAACTGGGGACTTGGAAGAAACTGATGAGCCGTTGGAGACTTCAGAAATGGATGAGAATTTGTTCATCAGTGAGTACATCAGTCCAATCAAGCCTTCGGAAAGATCCCAATTCATTAACCCAATACCTTTGACGCCAGTTGTTAAAGAAGACGACACGAGAGAAGTCGAGGAGACAATCAAGAGACCAATCACCAGTCCATCCCCAAATACAGAGATGCCTTCTCCGCCCGCGCAAGAAGAACCACCAACGAAAGAACAAACTAAAGAGAGTCAGAAGGACGACTTGGTCTTGGAAAAAGATTACGTTGTCGTGGAACGCAAGGAGATTGTGGATGATATATTCGATAAGTTACCAACAACTACTGCCGCGGACACCATCACAACAGGCACACCAAGACAAAGAAGAACGTCGTCGACTGGTAGTAACAGAAGACCAAGCTTTACAGAACGAAAGATTTCAATTTCGCCAACCAATGCATTGAGCAAAGCTTTGTTTATGGCTAGTCACAAACTATTCGGTACCACCGCTGTCAGCGCACAGCAGCCACCAAACTCATCTACGCCCGTTTCTGCAATCGCTGAAAACGAAATTGACGATGATTTAATCTATGGAACGGGTGCAAGCCCGGAAATTGCAGTCACAGCAATTGTCAGCACCTCCAACAATGACGACATGGTTTTGCTGAGACTAGAAATGCTCGCCAACATGGCACATTCAGTTAAAACATTGGCTGATGTCAAGTATAAACAAGTTATTCCCTCGCCGCCATCATCAGATACCATTGAAGACGAAGAGGAAATTGGATTGCCCGACGAAATAGTTCAGAAGATTGCAGAAGACGGAATGAAGTTGTACGACAAGGCACTCTCGCTACTCGCCAAAGGTATGAACATCTCGGGCAAATGTGATTCACAATTGTATGACGTATGTTTACAAAGATTCCAGATCCTTAGCGAAATGGCTCCTCCCGTGGTTAGAGAATCGTCAGACACAGCCGATGTGTTGCTTTACCAACGGGCCATCCAGATAGCTAGGGAGTCAGCTATTTCTGAGATTAACAGGAAAGATGTGAAGAATTGTTTGATTTCTTATACCACTGCTTACTATATGTTGTTGTCGGTGCTTGAATCGGACAACTTGTCTGATTCTGAGATTGCTGAGATTAAAAAAATCGTAGATAAAATCTTAAATAGGATACATATGTTAAATAAATGAGTTTTTACGTTTTTGGGTGTTTCTAAAAACCTATTCACACCGGCAAGTAGTCGATCCCATCGTCTAGCCACTCCCGAAGATACTCTTCC
>JAJMBE010000113.1:0-40673 GCA_030565125.1 Candida pseudoviswanathii
TCTTGATGGAGGAATCGAATGGGAACTCGGCCAAGTGCTCGAAGTTGTGCACGAGGGACTCACGGCCGTAATCTAATCTGGTAGTAAACACTTGGATAGCAATCTCAGTAGCATCACCATGGGCTTTCCACTGCATCTCGCCAGAGTCTTCGTCTTTGGTCTGGTTAACGGTGGCAATGTTGGCCAAGGTAGCGGTCATCAACCAGTTGTGCATGGTCTCTGGCATTGGGTCTGGGTAGGGCTTGTTGAAATCGACTTCTTCGTCGGTTTCTTTGATAAACTTGGGGGAAAATTGGGAAAACTTGACGTCACCGACGGTTGGGTTGTATGGTTCGTTGGAGTTTTGAACTTCTAAAGTACCGACGTTCGGCAACCAGACCTTCTTGGCAATCATCTTACCCTGGGTCAAAGTACCGGTTTTATCAGAACATATATCGTTGATACCACCCAAGGCTTCCAAAGAGTCCAACTTTCTAACAATGACATTCTTGGAAACCATCACTTGGGTGCCGACAGCCATGGTGATGGTCAAAACAACGATAAGGGCAGATGGGATCATCGAAAGGGCAACACAGATAGCATAGATGGCGACTTCTCTATTGACACGGAATCTCTGAGATGCCATGACGACGATAGCGAAAATGACAGCGACCCAGAACAAAAAGATGGCCAACCAAGATAATTTTCTCTGCAATGGGGTACCGACATTGATACCCAAAACGTTACCAACAACATCGTAAACAGTACCGGCGGCGGCTTGACTGTACTCTCTCTTCTTTGGCTTTCTACCGTCGGATTTGTCGACTCTTCTAATCAAACCGTTGTTACCTTTCAAGGACTGGGCAATGGCACCAATTTCAGTGTTCAAACCAGTAGCGTAGACAATACCGGAACCTCTACCCTTGGAAACAATGGAGGAGGAATAGACCAAGTTCAAACGGTCACCAACTGGGATTGGGACAGAGTAATCGTCGTAGACAGCGTCATGATCTTTCAAAACAGGCAAGGATTCACCGGTCAACAAGGCTTCGTCAGTTTCCAAGTTCATGGAATCAAACAATCTAAGATCGGCAGGAACAGTGTCACCGACTTTAATGTGGACGACATCACCTGGAACAACATGCTCGGCTGGGATGGTTGTGTCATCACCGTTTCTGGTGACTCTCGCAGTAGGGGAACTCAAACTTCTCAACGAGCCCATGGTCTTTTCAGCCTTGAACTCCTGAAGGAAACCAACGAAAATATTAAGAAACACGACAAACCCGATAACACCACCCGTTATCCAATCTCTAATGGCAAGGGCGATGATCATACTGATAACCAAGACCAAGATCATGGCATTGAAGACTTGATGCGCCAAGATTTTAGTGTAGGAGATCTTGTCTCCATCACCCAAGTTGTTTGGGCCGTACGATTGGAGTCGACTTTCAGCTTCGTTATTGTGCAAACCGTCAACTGTGCTGGTGTTGAACTCCTGTGCCGTCTGCTCGACGGTCAATCTGTATGCCTCGAAGCTAGGGGCTTCCGAGCCGCTCGTGGCGGATTTGGGGTTGGCTTTCTCTTGCATAGATCTGTCTGAGATTGAAGAATCCGTGTTTACGCGCTCCTTGGGAGGAGAGCTCATTGATTCTTTCGATACCGACATAGTTTATTCTTTCTCGATGCCGACGTAGTTGTTAGGATTATGCTGGCTTCCGGGGGGAGTGTGAGTGTGAGTGAGAAATTATAATATGGTAAGGGAAGGAAAAGCGGATAGTCCTCTTCTGAATATGTGGGAAATAATAATAAAAAAAAGAGGTAGTCAAATAAACCTGCTGGTGTCGAAGATAATAAATACCTAAATCTATTGATGGGGGCAGTAGCAGGATAAGTGGGAAGTGAATTGATGCAAGATAAATGGGAGTGCTAAGAATTTGGTTTGGGGTATTCTAGTAGCAAGTATAATAAAGCAGAGTGGTTGATAAAGAAAATAGCAGGAGGATATCCTTTGGGAGGAAAGCCAAGGGGGGAAAGCCAATCTTATTTATAATCTCATCTTATCGGGGTCATTGCTCCGCCTTTGGGTTCCTGTGGTGATAGTTGGCTTTGTGGACTTTTCCACATTATTCATTCTCCAATTAATCCTTCTGGTGGGTTGGTGTTTGTCTGGTGGGTTTTTTCTTAGTCGCAGCTGTTACATTAATCAAGAAAAGAAACAAAAAAAGAAATGGGTGGTGTAGCCTTGTTTTTTCTTGGTTGCAGTTTTTCTTGATTTTCCTGCACACCCGCCTAAAAATCCACCTGGGCGTGCGTGTCCACATGAACAAAACTCGTGATCTCCAGCCTTCTATGCAGGTATCACGACCTGCAGCGCTCGCATACCACCCTTAATCCCATCGGCCATCCCCACTCGACCGACTCTAGTTTTAAATGGACTTCGGATTAATTCTGGTAATTGGTAGCTTCTCAAGGAACTCCCCAATATCCTACAATTGCAACACTACAGATGGTGTCCACCCGCTACTTGGTAAAGGTGAATGGGTCAATGTTGTAGCACCACGTGCGCTCGCACTTTTTTCTTTTCTGTTTCGTTCAGCCACCTCTGTAATTTCATATGAATTGCCTGACAGATAAATAATTTATCGTCGCCCGTAATTAGCAAGTCGTTATTCTGGTAGCTCTTGTCCCGGATTTTTTCGTCTTTATTTTGACACTTCCTTACACAATAGTTATCAAATAGCCCAGTTGACAAGTCGCAAAAGTGCTAATGCAACTGCTCCTACCTCGAGGACTACCCTTGGGTTCTTGTCAGCGATGGTTTGGTAAATTGGTTGTTGCAGTTTTTTTGGGTGGGTTTCTTTTTTTTAGCCTGGAGAACTTGGGGGGAGTTTACAAAACTTTCGTGATAATTGCCTTTGTGTCACCCGCTTTTCTTAGCCTTCTAGATAAATGAGTCGTGTCCGGGGCTAAATACGTGCCCATCATCTGCTTGCTATAAACTTCATGCTAAGAAAAATGTATACCCCAGCTTTTTCTTAGCATTCTTACATTTCTGTTTTATTACACAAGTGCCCGCTTTATCTTGGGCGTGATTGGTAATTATTCCGTCAACAATCCCTGATAAGCAAGTCTAGAATTGCCGTCCCCAGGGTTTGACAACCACCATCCCGAGACGTGATCGTCTACAACGATAGTGTGCGCGCGCCTGAGAAGAGAGTGAGGCGGGGTGGCGAGGAACGAAGCGGGTAGTGCAGTGCCGTGCCTGTCAAGATCCTTTGGAAGGTGCGCCTATGACATAAGCGCATTCATCAAACTTAGTGCACCCTGTTGTTCTTTCTTTTGGAGTGACGACATGCTGCCTTGACCCAACAATCTCTCGATCAGTGCCGTTTCACGATTGTTGAAACTGGGTGTGTGTGACCAAGAAAAAAGCTCACAGCAAATGTATGGCCATTGTCGTTTCTTGGACGACTTTGTAAATCTTGCACCTCTTTTTTTTTCTTGTCATTATGGCGTTATCTCTATGGCAATCAAAGCGTGAGGCACCCGTATGTATGGCGTTTGGCAATAAGATTTGTGACCCCCCCCATATCTGTGCCTACAAATATACGCACGGGGTGGAATGGCGGGTGGTGGTGGTGGTGATCAATTATCTTGAGGGGCACCTTCCCTGCTGATTATTATTTTTTGCTATTTTTACGACCCAGGGAGCGATTCCGCCCATTGCAACTGGTTACGCACGTTTCTCCATACCTAAAGCGGTTATCTAACCTCGTGTGACCGATGGAGATCAAAAAACAAAGAGCCGGAACAACCCACTTTCCTTCTCGTAACTCCTTTGTATCTCCCCACTTTTTCTCTTCTCTCGCTGCCTATTTCTTGACACCCGCTAACCGGCGTGCAAAAAAGCAGTGTCTGCTGGTCATGCGTTGGTGAAGAAAAAAGTACACCATGTTGATCCGTCCTTGAGAGAACGAGCGAGCGAGCAACGCAAAAAAAAAAGTTTTCAGGACGAAGGCTTCGGCGTGTTGGCCATCCACACTGTACCAGAAAAATGGCCACCGATGCTGATAAGGAGATTATCGAACTTATAGACCAGGGGAACTACAATTACGCACAGACGTTGTTGGCCAAAAAAATTGCCAAATTCCCCCAGAAATCCCTTTACTATGCATTACAGAATAAGATCTTTTCGAAGATTGGACAAAAGGACTTGGCCACCAAGAAGAATGTCGAGTTGATGAACAGGAGCCCCAACGACCCTTTGACAATTGAGATCTTGAGCGAGTTTTTCGAAGAAGTCGGCATGGAAAGGGAGTCCAGTTTGGTGTATGAGAATGCCATTAAGAAATACCCCGTGTCGGCGCAAAACTTGTGTTTGCACTGGTTTGACAAGTCAATTGAAAAGTTCGATTTCAAGTTGATCAACAGGATCTTCATGTACTTGAATAAGCACATAAAGTCGAGAGAGTATACATTGTGGTATGCTTTTAGCTTTCATTTGTTTTTGAAAGAGGGGGACAAGGACAAGGAGAAATTGTATGCATCGTTGGGCAAGAAACTCGTCGAGGGTTTGCAATCTTTTGAAAACACACAGGAGATTTACATGTACACGTTGTTTTTGGACAGCAAAGAGACTGAGGAGTTGTTACTGGGAATAGACATACCGCTAGACTTGGAGTTGAAACTTATTTACATGAAGTCAATGGAGGGAAATGAGAGCTTTGAAAAGTTGCACCAATACACCGAGAAACTACTTTTCAAGGAGAATTTTGACGACTTTGACACCTGGAAGCTATGGATCCAATCAGGTAAAGAAATTGGCAAGAGTTTTGAGGAATTGAGTGGGAAGACCACCCAGCAGACTAGAAACTTGTTGTTGTTGCAAATCGAACTAGACAAGCTTTATGATAGAGACATCAGTGGCAGTGTCCAGAAGTACTACCAAAAGTTCAACAACAAATTGTGCTGTTATCCCGATCTTTCTCAATACGACTTGCCACCAGCATTCATTGACCAGATAAAAGCGACAGACGAGGCCCAGTTGATAACTCTGGTCAACAACCGGAAGTTTTTGGGCACCACCGACAATTGGGACATTTACGACAAGTACTCCTCTCCGCAAGGTGCCGAGTTTGATAACAATCCTGTTAACGAATTGACATTGAGATCGATTCTAGCCACATTAGACGAATCAAGCGAGAGCATCATCAGAAGCATAATCATTATTCACGAGCTCCTCAAGCAAGATACCTACAACTACCGCTTGAAGTTATGGTTGATGAAGCTCTACTCGAGGTTGAATACAGGCGATGTGGTTTTTCCTATCTACAATGGCTTGAAAATCAAGATGGTTCAGCACGAAACCTTGAGTCACTACTTGACTCATGTCAGTCCATCCAAGGATAGTCTCAAGGGGTTTGTGGACATTTTCAGATTCTACCTCACCGCGAAAGACGAGGTCCAGCACACCATCAAGCAAGGGTTTGAGAGTGGAGTGTATAACAAACTCGAGAGTTTTATCCACTTTGGCAAGAGGCTCCAAAACTCGGTGTCGTTGAATTTCACTATCGCCAAGGTTCTCCAAACTTCGTTGGTGACCGGGGACGATGTTTACTTGAATTATTTCATCAACTACCTTATAGACAACGAACCGTTGGTTGTTGCAGACTACACTGACAATCGTGACTTTAAATCAGAATGGAACGGGTTAGAGAACACTGGCGCTTTGAGCATACCGTTCGTTGACAACACGATCAAATTAAAGTTGTTGATTTACTTGATTATTTTTCGTCCAGGAGACTCTGCCAAGTTGTTGAAGTTGTACAACAAGATCACCTCCAACGAAAAGTTTACCACATTTGACAGCTTGTTGTTCAGGTTATACTTTAACCTATTGAAAATAACCAAAACTACATTGAATCCACAAGAAGCACAATCTTTGTTCAACTATATACAGAAGAATTTAAAGATCGACAAATTGAAAGTGCTTGTCCCAGAAAACTTGTTGTCTAGCGAATTGAACCAAAATTTGGCCAACCTTGTCGAGTTTACCAAAATTGTCAAACTTGTTGCCAAAAGACGTCCTTCAGCAACTTTGGATCCGTTGCTCGCTCAAATCAAGCCGTTGTCCAAGGAACTCAAAGACTTGAAACTTGTCCAGAAACAAGAGGCACTCATTGACGAAATGAACATCGACTTGCCCTTGAGCATCGACGCCGGTCCTATCAAGGACGAAATCAAACAGTCCATAGCAAACTCCACCAGCATACTTTTAAATAGTGTGTAATAGAACAGTCACTTTTTTTTGTTCAATGAAATCCCCAAACTCGCAGTCATCTGGTTGATATTAGTCATAGCTTTCGTTAGTAGATACTTTCTCTGTTGCAAGTTGGGCTGTCGTGCAATCGCCTTGAACTCGTCCCGTACGAACTCCATCAAATCGTGTCGTTCGTGCGTTTTGTAGATCTGTCTCACGAGCCCACGATACATCTTACGGACTTGACTTATGAATGCCCACTCGTGCAACGGGATGTTGCGGCCCAGGAGGCTATTTTTAAACTTCGCCTTGGTGGTGTAGAATCGGATCATTGGTGGGCAGCAGATGTAAAGAGGAGAGAGAAAGCAGAAAATCACGAACTTTCTCTTTCAGCGCAAACCGATTTGTATCGTACACGACTATCCTACGACACTATTTGAACAAGACTCCAGACCACCTTCAGGGTATCGGAGTTGATCGCTTTCTTGTCCTTCATTATTTCCAACTGTATAGGGGTGCCCATCTTACCAGCAAAACGTAGTTTGGCTCTAGAAACATTACCATAGAATTGCTTCTGTGACTTACATCCTGTCAATTTCAATAGGTTCTCGCATCCCACGAAGACAGATGTAGAGTTTTGCTCATCCAAGATTGTCTCTTCATCAACGTCGACATCTGCCACAATCAACTCCAAATCACGGATAGGGATTTGCTGAGGCGTGAGCATTCTCGTAGCGAGATAGATCCAGTCGTCCGGGAAGGTGCCACAAATTTTAGCATTCACTAGATAAGGCGTCTCGTCCAAGCACATTGGCATCTTCTTGATCTCGGAAACGGAATAAACCCTTCGTGTATCTGGAATTACCACCGAAGTATCCAATTCGTCATCGTCATCACTGAACTCAATATCAACGATGTAGTCTTCTATGGATATCAGTTCGGATTCTATCTTGGCTATGGTTGAACACTCTAGTCTCAAATCCTCGGGAATCATCGTTTTCGCCAAGTGCTCCACCGATTTGAAGTACTCCTTTCGGCTTCTGATCTCCTCAAACAAGTCCAAAACAACTGGCTTATCGTTTGTATCACAGGCTTTAAGCTCCACGAGATCAGGATCGTACAGATAAGGTTCCAAGCACCCTTTATACAATCGCAATGTAAGGTTCACTGTAATCACAATGAGTCTATCAGAAACGTCAAGGTACTTGTTGTCGCCATACGCGTTGACCAAGTCAAAGTCTTCGTTGTAAAACTCCTGGTAGCTTTTGTTAAGACTGTCGAACTCTCTTTCAAGCATGGGGAACGAGATGAGTTGATCCGGTGGCACGTCGAGGTTGTTTTGTTTGTATGCTATCTGACCATTCTGTGGGTTGCTCGTGAAATCGGTGCATCTAAGGTGCATCCGCTGGTAGCAATTAACAAACTCGAGAACAAGAAGACACGTTGAAACCTTGCGAATTTCGCCCTCCTGGATGGAAGGAAACTCTTTGACTTTGAGGAACGGTGGGGCGTTCATTGGATGGTGGGATGGACTGGTGAAGACGTGGAAGAAAAACACGCGTGGATTTTGTGCGGTCTCGTGATAATCAACCGGAAAACTCTCGAGATGGGTGCCCTATGGTCCATCTATTTGTCAAATCCTACAGAGAAACAACTTCTATTCTATCTAACGTTCTATAACATCTATCTCAACATCTGTTCTTTGACCTCGAACTGTCCACCCAAATGCAAGGTGTTGCCGAAATCCTGAATCACTCCCTCTTTGGTCTTCTTATTGACGTCAACCACAGTGATCGACGTGTTGAATGGAACCTTCAAATCACCAGGAGTCAACTTATTGTTCAACGAGTACCCCATTGTTTCGTGCAAGTACCTGGAAAATCTCGTGATGACACCTCCATGGGTACAGAAAATAACGTTCTTATAATCCTGATCAACAAGACCCTTCCATTCCTTCTCAACCCTAGCACACAATTCGCTCTCCTTCTCACCTAAGTTTCGGAACCCTGGGCCGTACGTCTCTAAAGCATCCTTCAAATACATCCCTTGCACCTTACCCATGTCTCTCTCTCTTAAGTTTGGCGTGTATCTCACTGTATCTGTCTTCTGGTGAGCCATGATTGGCTGTAACGTCTGCTGGCATCTGACCAAATCTGAAGAAAGGTAGTAGTCGATTGGGATCTTGGAGAAAAAGCTGCCAACTATCTGGGCCTGCTCTCGTCCGGTGTCGTTCAAATCAGTATCCAAGTGGCCCTGCAAGATCTTCTGCACGTTGTGATCTGTCTGACCGTGTCTAACGATGAATACTCTAATAATCTCTGGATAGGAGTTTTCTAAAACTTCAAATGTCATCTTCTGGTGAAGATAAGAAAGAGAGAGTTTTTTTTCGTCAGATGTTATTATTGTATTAAGTGTGATCGCGGCAACTGCCATCTCTATAAACCCTTGACTTCCTCCTTGAACTGCTCCAAAACTTCCTTCTTCATTTTGAAACCATGTGTGTCAGCATTGGGGAATGTCCTTGACTTGACATCTTCTTGGTACTTCTTGACTCCTTCCACAGCTTGGGTGAAGAAATCGCCATACTGCTGCACAAACTTGGGGACGTGGTCCCCTCTCATTCCCAAAAGATCCGAAATCACCAACACTTGCCCTGATGTATGTGGGCCAGCACCAATGCCTATAGTAGGGATGGACAACTTTTCGGTGATGTACTGGGACAATCTGTTAGGGATACATTCCAAGACGATCGAAAACACCCCAGCTTCTTGCAACTTGATGCACTCTTTGAATATCCTTACTGAATCGTCGACCGTCCTGCCTTGCAACTTGTATCCACCCAAGGCATTATGTTTTTGAGGAGTCAACCCAACGTGACCCATGACTGGGATCCCCACAGAGACTAATTTCTTGATGGTTGGGATTGTTTCGTCATCACCACCTTCTATCTTGACGCCCTGTATCTTGCCCCTCTGAATGAGCTGAACGGCCGTTTGTGTAGCCTGCTCGACCGAACTTTCAAACGATCCGAACGGCATATCGGCAATCAACAAAGAGTGGGCATTCCCTCGCTGGACCGACTTCACGTGATACAAGAACTCGTCCAAGGTCAATTCGTTGGTGTCGTCATATCCCAAAGTAGTGTTGGCCAATGAGTCTCCTATGAGATTGATGTCCACCTTGGCGTGTTCTAAGAACTGGGATGTAATATAGTCGTGTGAAGTCACCATGGAGATCGGTTCTCCAGAGTCGTACAATTGCCTTATATCGGCAAGGGTCTTCCGAGGAACATCGGTGTATGAGGATTTGACAACTGAGAAAGTGGAAAAGAGACGTCTCAGTCTTCCAAATGTAGATCTAAACATGTTCTAGGTGAGAGAGAGATGGAGGGAAAGAAAAGACAACTGGGAAAAATTTCTGTGCTTGTAACGTTCTGCCCCCATTGGAGTTGCCAAAGAAAAAAGAAAGCCCAAAAAATTTTTCACAATCTTCACACCCTATGGTGGTTTGGGATTCCGAGGATAGTGAAAAGTCGTGATTTCACAAAAACTATTAAAACCTTTTATATACGCCCATGTAGAGAGCTGCGGAGTAGCCTGTATTGATTAGTCATAACTCGCACGACGCATGACTGAATAACTCCGGCAAAACGATCCGGATGCCCTATCAACGTGCCGACATAAAGAAAAAGTATAAATACACAATACTTCCACGAAAAAAAAAGCAATCCCTCCCCCAAAAGAATGTTCAGGAGGTTCTTTTCACCATCGTCAAATCCTTTCAAGATGGCTACATTCAACAATTCCTTTTTAATGAACCACACATGTCTTCGTATCAAAGACCCTAAGGTTTCGGTTCCATTTTACACGGAAAAGTTTGGCATGAAGGTGATTGCCACTTTCCCATTCAAGGACTTCACCTTGTATATGTTGAACTATGAAACTGAAGCCAACAAGAACCTCAATTGGTCTGCCAGAGAAGGTGTTTTGGAGTTGTGCCACAACCACGGCGTTGAAAACGACCCAGATTACAAATTGAACCACGGGAACGGTGACAAGGACCGTGGGTTTGGCCACATCTGTGTCTCTGTCGACAACATCCAAGCTTTCCAGGACCAATTGTTGAGCAAAGATGTCAAGTTCCAAAAGAAGTTGACTGACGGGAGACAGAAAAATATTGCCTTTGCCTTGGATCCAAACGGCTATTGGATTGAATTGATTGAGAATGGCATTGACAAGGTGGAAGCAAAGACCAATTCCTCGTCTTACAAATTGAACCACACCATGATCAGAATCAAGGACCCTAAGAAATCGTTAGAGTTTTACCGCGACATATTAGGCTTCAAGTTGTTATCCACCAGAGAGTTCCCTGAAGCCAAGTTCACTTTGTACTTTTTGGGTTATGAGCATGATCCAAACTTTAAACAAGACTCGTTAGACAGCAATGATCAAGCCAGAATGGAAGGTATCATCGAGTTGACCCACAACTGGGGCACCGAGTCCGACCCAGAGTTCAAGGGCTACCATAACGGGAACAGCACCGAGAATGGCGCCATCCAAGGCTATGGTCACACCTGTGTCAGTTGCGAGGATCCCGCCAAGTTCTGCAAGGAATTGACCGATAAGTTTGGTGACAAATTGGACTGGTCATTGAAGTGGGACCAAGGTAATATCAAAAAGATCGCCTTTATCAGAGACCCAGACGGTTACTCCATCGAGATCTTGGGCCATGACTTGTTTGCTGACAAACAGGCTAATTTGTAGGTGGTAATACAATACGTTTTCTGATCCGCCCATTGTCTGTAGAATGTCTATTTCCGGGTGTGTCGCAATTCCCGCGCCCGCGCGCACGGTTTGTAACGAGAATCTTAGTAATCCAACAGGTTCATCCACACCTTCTTTTTCTTGTTCTCCAAAGCAACCTAAGCAAAAAAAAGTATAAAAACCATTACGTCTATCCTTCTTGCCTTACAACCCACTTTTTTCCTTGTATGTTCCGTACATTAGTATCCAAACGTTTATTCACAACTTCCCCAATGGTCTCCACTCAAGTCAAAAACAAGGTTGAACAGTTAATCAAAACCAAGCCAGTTTTCATTGCCTCCAAGAGCTACTGCCCATACTGCAAGGCAACTAAAAACACCATCGAAGGCATTACCAAGGACGCTTACATCATCGAGTTGGACGAATTGGACGACGGTGCTGAGATCCAAGAAGCTTTGTTAGAACTCACTGGTCAAAGAACCGTTCCTAACGTTTTCATTGGCGGCCAACACATTGGTGGCAACTCTGACGTCCAAGCCTTGAAGTCTTCTGACAAATTGGACGACAAGATCAAGGCTGCTTTGTAGAGGTGCTATGTTAGAGTGTATAGTCTAGTGTGAAATGTAATGTTGCGAGAGTATAACTATTTGTCGTCATCTGTCCCACGAGCTTGTGGTTGCATCTGTAGAAGCAGCAAGATCGCAAATCTGTAAAGGGAGGGAAGTAGGAAAAAAAAGAGGGAGTTTGAAAATTTTTCAATATCAGACAACCAAGGCTCCCCACCATAATGTCAAACGTTGGTTTACAAGTCAGACAAGCAGTTCCATCCATCGACTCTGTCGTGGCAGAGTACGCTGTTGGTTATATCCAACATGTGTCACACTCGACTGAGGACAGTGTTTTAGCACAGCAAGTCAACATCCCAGCGGAAATGGCTTTCATCAACGATTTATTGATCCAAGCAGGTGGGTCGTTAGAGAAGGTGAAGAACTTGACTGAAACGTTAACCAAACAATTGTCTGACAAATTGAATGAAAACATGGAAAAGTTGGCCCTTACGGGTGACACATCCAAGCGTTTGCTAGATATCAATGTCTTGCAAAACAACAACAAGAGAGACATCAACTCCTCATTGGCATTGTTGACGAGTGGTAACGACATTGCCCACACCGGTAGACAGATGGAAAGTAGAGTTGACAAGAAGAAGTTGGAGAAGCAAGAAAGAAAGATTGCCAAAAAGGTTGCCAAACGTAACAACAAGTTTGTCAAGTACGAAGCTTCCAAGTTGTTGAACGAAAAGAAAGAAGAAGATTACGACTCGTTCTTCTTGGAAATCAATCCTTTGGACTTTGGCTCGAGTGCTGGTAAGTCGAAGGATATCAAGATTGACAACTTTGATCTTTATGTGGGAGACGGTCAACGAATCTTGAGCGAAGCCTCGTTAACATTAGCATACGGTAGACGATATGGTTTGGTTGGTCAGAACGGTATTGGTAAGTCTACTTTGTTACGTGCCTTGTCGAGAAGAGAATTGAACGTTCCTAAGCACATTACAATTTTGCACGTTGAGCAAGAAATCCGAGGTGACGACACGCCAGCCTTGCAGAGTGTTTTGGATGCCGACGTTTGGAGAAAGAGCTTGCTTCAGGAGGAACAAAAAATCAACGAAAGAATTGCTGAAATAGAAAAATTGAGAGGGGAGTTTGAGGAGGAGTCTCTAGAGGTCAAGAAGTTGGACAACGAGAGAGATGACTTGGAGACGCATTTGCAAGAAATCAGTGAGAAGCTTTTCGACATGGAGTCAGACAAGGCAGAAAGTAGAGCCGCTGGTATATTGTACGGGTTGGGTTTCACCAAGGAAACACAAAACTTGCCAACCAAGCAGTTCTCGGGTGGTTGGAGAATGAGATTATCGTTGGCCAGAGCGTTGTTCTGTCTGCCGGATTTGTTGTTGTTGGATGAACCGTCGAATATGTTGGATGTTCCTTCGATCACATTCTTGGCCAAATACTTGCAAACATATAAATCTACTGTGTTGGTGGTGTCGCACGATCGTGCATTCTTGAACGAAGTTGCCACTGATATCATACACCAGCATTCTGAAAGATTGGACTACTACCGTGGTTCCAACTTCGACTCCTTCTACGCCACCCGTGAAGAGAGAATCAAGAACCAACGCCGTGAATACGAGAGTCAAATGGCATACAGGAAGCACTTGCAAGAGTTTATTGACAAGTTTAGGTATAATGCCGCAAGAGCCCAAGAAGCACAATCCCGTATCAAGAAATTGGAAAAGTTGCCAGTGTTGGAACCACCCGAGGACGAGAAAACCGTCACATTCAAGTTCCCTGAGCCTGATAACATATCGGCTCCGATTTTGCAATTGCAAGATGTTGGCTTTGGATACGATCCAAGCAAGCTATTATTCAAAGACGTCAACTTGGATGTGCAAATGGATTCTAGAATTGCATTCTGTGGTGGTAACGGTACAGGTAAGACCACGTTGTTGAAACTTATCATGGACCAAAACTCTCCGACCAGCGGGTTTGTCAACAAGAATGGTAGGTTGAGAATCGGTTACTTCGCGCAGCACCACGTTGATGCCATGGATCTTACCCTCTCAGCAGTTTCATGGATGTCGCAGGCTTTCCCAGGTAAAACCGATGAAGAGTATAGACGCCATTTGGGGTCTTTTGGTATCACCGGTTCATTGGGGTTGCAAAAAATGCAATTGTTGTCTGGTGGTCAAAAATCCAGAGTTGCGTTTGCTGCATTGTGTTTGAACCAACCACACATCTTAGTGTTGGATGAACCTTCGAATCACTTGGATACCCAAGGTTTGGATGCATTGGCCGACGCCTTGAACAACTTTAAAGGTGGTGTGTTGATGGTTTCGCACGATGTCTCGATGATTGATAGAGTTTGTAATGAGATCTGGGTTGCTGAGGACAACACGATATTCAAGTTCCCTGGTGATATCTATTCCTACAAGAAACACATTCTTGAGTCTGCCGATATTGCGGGTGTTGTCAAGCAACATTGAGCTTGACAGATCTAAGCTATCCCGCGGTTTACATAGTGAATAGAAAGGCGCCAGAAAAATTAGCGGAAGCAAAGATCGCATCTCTCTCTCTTTTGTACGATTCCAGTGTTTCTGTTTTTTTCCCTCTTCTTATCCTGCTACAATAAAAACAGCAAGGCAAAGAGGACCAACTGCTACACATGTTTCCTGCACTTTCACTTAAGTACAAGTTGGGATTGGGTATCGTCTTAACATACTCCTCATACGAGGTGTATATGCAGATCCGGACCCAGTACCTCATCCGCGCACGCCAGCAAGAATACCGAAAGCTAGAGAGTGGATCCTCGGATGTGGATGTCTCCAAGTTCAAGTCCGCTGTGGTTGGTGGGATGTTTGTGAACCCGTTTGAGGAGTACCGACCACAAACCGCGTTTGAGTTCATTATCGTCAGAATCATGCAATTGTTTGAGAGCTTGTATGGTAACAAGATCGAGCTCCACAAAAAATTACCGCACCCCCACGATGGCGCCGTTGACGTTGAAGATATCTTGAAGGTGTTCAAGCCAGACCTAGAAAGATTCAGAGCCAACTCGAAGATGTTGCAGACGTGCATTGAAACCAACGATTTCCTGAAGTTGATGGTGAAGCCAACGTGGTTCAACTCCATTCCATTGCACCAGCAGTTGCTTTTCACGTGGTTGGGCCAGTCATGTACGTTGTTTCAAATCCTGGGGGTTAACTTCCTAACTGACCCCATCATCAGCGAGCATTTGGTCTCGCCACACGTGGGACCCAAAAGATTAACCCGTTCGCCATTGGATTACGAACAAATCAAGTATGCCACCAACGACAACTTGAACTTTGTGTTGGTGTCGCACGATCACCCGGACCACTTGGAGTTGGATTTGGCAGCTAAGATCAGAAACTCCACCACGTGGATTGTTCCGCTTGGGTTGAAGTCCAAGTTAGCCAGAAAGGGCATCTACAAAGTGATTGAGATGGACTGGTGGGACAAGATAGACATCACCAGCTACATCAGTGACAACTTGCCTGATAAGTACGAGATTGAATGTGTGCCATCGATGCACTGGTCGGGCCGCTATATCATCGACTCCAACCAATCCTTGTGGTGCTCCTACGTGATTAAGCGTAATGGCGAGTCCATAGTTTACCACGCGGGTGATACTGGGTACCTGAAGGAACTATTTGACGTGATTGGGAAAAGGTGTGGTCCTATAACATTGGCATTGTTGCCAATCGGACAATACTGCCCAAGCTGGCATCAGAAACCAAGACATATCTCCCCTGAGGAATCGCTTCAGATCTGCTCGCAAGTGGGGGCTTCGTTCATGAAAGGTATACACTGGGGCACGTTCAAGCTAAGCGGGGAGCCGATCTTGGAACCAAAGAACTTGTTAGCTGATCTTGCAACCAAGGTCAATAAAGCGCAGCGATATAGAGTACCGGAGTTTGGGTTGACTTATCTCTACGATTTGAAGAATGACACCGAAACCGAGATACACGTTTAGATAAATAATAGATTATACATTGTTGCTTTTTTGTTCTTATTTACACGGCGTGGTTTGGACATTAAACGCATTAATTTATTCATCTCTGTAGATGGCTCTCAATCTCGCCTGTTGCATGGAGATCATGGATCTTTCGTAAGCTTGGAAGGTAGTGTCCGATCTAATCACAGAACCGATGGACATGAATAACCCAAAGGTACCAACAGAACCCATTATATACTGTCCCAAGGTTCTCATCACCCCATTTGGACCTGCGCCGTTTTGCAAGATGGAGAACCCGCCAAACAAGACACCCACACAAACACCGACGGTAGAGCCCATGATGGCTCCCATCTTGAACTTATCCCAGTTAGATGGCTGGTGGCCAGCGTATTGGTATTGTTGAACTGGAGGCATGGTTTGAATCGTGTTATTCCGTTGAACTGAATCAGCCGGTTCATAACTCTGGCAATAAATTTTTTTCTCTCTCTCTTTGTTTCCGCACGCTCTCTCTTGTTCTTTCATGTTGGAATACTGAAGAAAATCTCGCCAATAGGAAATTGTTCAAACACGACTATCCGGCTCTGTTAGTGGGAGAAACCTCACCCACCATCAAAATTTCTCTCTTTCTTCAAAGGTGAACCTCTCACAAGATAGTTCGAGGACATACATACATACACACACACAAACCATGGGATCCAGCACATCTAAACCTGAAACCAAGGTGTTTATTCCGGACACGCCAATTGACTTCAGCGCCACCTTCTTATCACAATTAGAAACATCTCCAGAAGTATGTCGAGTATGAAACAATCTTTTTCACAGATCACAATGGTACTAACTACTAGGAATAGTCTGACTTCTCTCGAGCCCAGTACACTGAAAAGTACATCCAGGACAGAGTCGCAGTTGAATTAGCCAGATTGGAAAAGGAAACGATAAAGAACTTTAAAAACACCACGGAAAAGGCTCTATTAAAAGCAGATAAAGAAGACACGAAACTTTCTGTGGCTGCTGCCAACGAAAAGATCACCAACTTGACTGATTTGTTGAAAAAGAACGCCGTATTAGCCCAAGTTGTGATCCCACCAACCGTGCAGGAGGCTAGAGAATCTGTCGTGAAGTGCTTGAAGGACAACCAAGGCAGAAGCTTGAACTGCTGGGACGAGGTTGAGACTTTTAAACAATTGGTTAAAGAGTTGTAGATGGCTGGTATCTATACATTATTTTATATACCTATTGAAATCACTTTCCCATATTATAAATATTCATTTCACGGAAGCTATAATCCTAAACCTTTGTAGACCAACAACAAGGCTGCGTCGCTTTCACCGCCACCAGCCAAAGTTTCGATCTTTTCCTTGTTGACAGAGCTCACCTTGTCGTCGTTAAACAACCACCATCTATCACCGTCCAAATCAGTTGGGTCCTTGACGTATGCTTTGTAATGGCCACCGTCGGCGGAGGCACCAGCATGGGTGATGATCGCATTCAATTCGTAAACACTTGATGGATTTTCAGTTGTGGTTTCAAAGTTGACATTTGGCATAGCGGTAGCCAAATCATCTTTAAACTTGCTCTTTATCGAGGTGATTTTCATTTCGTCCTCTTCCTGTTGCTCCAACGGAGTCAAGCTGGTGTCCTTCTTCGCCTTCTTGAAATCTCTTATTAAATCTAAATTGTCCTTTTCGACTTTTCTAATGGTATCTCTATTGGCAATCTTTTCTGGCTTGATGGAGATGTCCAACATCTCTGCCAAATCTAACTCGAACGGGAATTGCACTCTTCTCAAGATCTTGGACTTCTTGTGGATGTCTCTCTTCCAGAAGAATCTAATAAAGTGAACAGTCAAGTATTTGGGTAATCTAGTGATCGTCTTAGTGATTTCGTAGTCGGTATCAGCGTTCAAAGTGTCGTTGTGCTTTTCAATCGTTTCTTTCAACCCAGCTAATATACCGTCTCTCAAGAAATTGGTCTTGACGTCAATGTGACAGTTCAACTTGAATGCTTCTTCAAAACCTTCGGTGACATCTTCTGGCACAGCCAAGCACTTGGTTTCGGTATTGAATGTGATCTTGAACAAATCATCAACTTTCAAAGCGCCTCTCAAAGACGTCAAAATCTGAGAGAATGCTTCCTCAGCATCCTGCTGTTTGTAAATACCGTTCTGCTGTTCTGAAAACTGTGGGAAGGATCTTCTAAAAAGGGAAAGGAATATCGATGGGGTCACAGCTTCGTGCTTCTTGGACATTTGTAGGAAAATCGTCTTCAAAGCCAATACCAAGTTGTCGTTGGTTTGGCTGGATCCAGTGAAACTGAAATCTCTAACCTTGTTCTGAATGTCTTCCATCTGGAACAATGCCTGCAAACTGGAGTTCAAATAACAGGTGTTACCCAAGTTCGTCAACCCACTTGGCTCGTTGCTGACCTTGATCAATTGGTTCTTGTTCAAGTCCTCAAGGAAAACTTGCTTCTCCACGGGCTTCGAAGGCAAATTCTTGTCCGGGGTGCCCAAAACCATAACCGGGTTCTTCAAGTCCAAACTAGAGACAACCACATCGTTAGTCAATTTCCCTCCTTTGATCAAAATCTTTTGTCTCTCTGGTGGGATTAAGGTCAATTCCTGGATCTTTTCTTTCAAAACTTTCCCTGGGTCATCCTGTTGGAGCTCAATGTCGAAAGTTTTTCCTGCGTTCTTGATGGTAACTAGCGGAGGGTGTTAGTACTTGGTGTTCAATTAGCCCATAAGATCATGTTTAGCACGTACCTGTGAAAGCCATTTTGGTTAATTGGACATCAAGTGGCAAATGTGTTGTGGGTTTGTAGATAATTTTTCCACTATCAACACCCATCCGTGAGAGACAAGTCCACGAATTTTTTTCCGTTCCTGCACACGTTTCGTGGGCCAGAATGGATCACCATTGATGGTGACCCTGGGGAAGATGTGCTGTTGCTGACCAAGGGGAGCAGAGATCTACGTGGTACGATTCTGCCTGGCTGAAGCCAACATGCAATTGAGTATGGCCGCAGTAGTGGTCATCACAGTTCCTTGGTACGGTTGCAAAAAGAGTAGCCTGCAAACTGCAGCAATCATCAGGGCGGACATTACGGGCGATGAACGCTATGTAGAGTCAGGTGCGGTTCAGATATCTAGGAGTAACTCGTGAGGGTAGTAACTTATTTGACAGGCGAGTTGGTATTTTCATCGCAAATTCGTACAAACTCTGTACCAATTCTTTTTCTTATCTCCTAAAACCGCTGCTTGTTCTGTATAGGCTATGTCGAGGTCATGTCTCGAAGCAACGTAAGGTCATAGCATCTGTTGATCCATGCATTGGTTTGAAGGCAATCGGCCGATTCACGTGAGGAGATGACATCCGAGGGGTTGGGCATCTTTTGCCGCCGAGTACACGTTTCTTCGGGACACAGGCTGCTGCGGGCGGGGTGTCATTTCTGTGGGAACGCAAGGCGAGGGAATCGATCCGTCAAAGGGAAGTGGGAGAAAAAGAAGCTCAGCGTCGTTCTCGCACTGCCATAGTTTCCATAAAAAGATACAAATTACTAAAACCCATACTAATTCACACACACCTACCCACCCACACAAGGAAGAAGGGAAGGAAGGAAGGAAAAACAAAATTTATTATCCATACCTGAAAATTTCACTATCACACCCTCCTTTTCTCCGCTTCGTTATCCCTTCCCAGTGTGATATGGCTGTAGAAGTACGGCCAGCGAATTTCCCTTTGATGTTGTCACAGCAACTGCCACCACAGCAAGTGAGAAAAGTATCCCTGGAGGAATTGACGACAATGCCAGAAAATAACAATAATAATAGCCTACACCCAGGCGCAAATGAAAGTTTTTCCTTCATACTGCCCCCAAATGAACAAACACCGGGAAAAACCATGCGTCTAGCGTCTCCAGTTGAAGAAGACGAAGAAGACGAGGAGGAGGAAGAGGAGCAACAATACCGCCACTACCAAAAAAGTGGGTACAATACGCCTCAACAGGCAAACCACCACGACACCGACTCCCTACCGACAAACCACAACGAGGACGTCCAAGAATATTCCCCTATTCACTACCCTCACAATAATAATACCCAGCACTCAAACAACTCCAAATCAACAGAAAGTCTTCTTCTGAAATCCAACCAATTGTCAGGCTCAGTTACTCCTCCACCACACCAGATGTTACATCCAGCGGAATCATACTCCCCATCTCCGTTGGAACACTACCCAACAACTACTCGGCTACCGAAAGTGCAAAACCTCAAGAAATCTTTATTGACCAATGCTTCGGGCACCAATTTGAACGTTTATCTACGAGGAAGTCGAAGACACTCGTTGACATCAACCCCCATCACGGAGCTATTGACGAGTCCCAAGTTGAAGAGCCAGAATGGCAACGGGTTATTAGATACGAAACACGGCAGCAAACTAAACAACAACAACAGCAACAGTAACAGCAACAAGAATGGCCACCCATCGGCCTCCCCTACTCCGTTGTTTGACAAGAAGAAGAGGTTGGTGAATCAGTTTTACAACTCCAACAGGATCACCTCACCAAACAGCAGGGTCGATTTGCCCAATGCCTTGAAGGATCACCACCAGTTGTCCAAGACTCCGAGCACACAACAGATATTGGCGCCATTGTCAACTCCAATAGCCGAGAGGAGAAATTTCAACTGGAAAGAAGAGAGCGTGGAGCCAAAGGAAGCGCTGGATCCTTATGCTTTCAACGATAGTTCATTCCTATTGACAGATGATGTGGTGGATCACGTTTTGAACAATGGAGGTTTCGGGTTCAACTACGACCACAACCAGATTATCCAGGACGATGATTTGTTGAACTACTTGTTGAATATCGATAATATTATCGACCACAGGACCGATGGGAGTGCCAACCCAGGCAAGACTTTTGACCAGTTGGACAAAATCATGGCCAACATATCCGACAAGACGTTGTCAAGATCAAGGACAATATTGTTATCGAACAAGCGCAGTGCTCCTGATGCATTGAAAGAATTGGAAAGAATTCAGAATTATCTAGAGGACCTCAAGACCAGCACGGACGAGCTAGCGCGTACATTGAGTGCAAACCAAGCTGGTATTACCCTGGCGTACAAGAAGGAGATTCACGAGAATGTGACTAGACTTAGCCAAGTTTCCGACGAGTTGAAGGTTTTGGAGAGCAAGTCAAATATGTTCAAGGAAAAGATCAAGCAGCAGAAGTCGAGCAGCATGGGTGAGATGATGGAGAACTTGGACTTGTTGGACGAAATCAACAAGAATTTAGAAAAACGCTCTGCCGTCAAGAAACAAAGACTAATTATTCAAATCAACGTCGTTTGTGGCATCCTTATTCTATTACTCAGTGTATACTATGGATACAAAGGCAAATAAGGGACAAGAAATATAGACAATAGCGTATGTACACTCGTTAAACTTAATACAAACAGATTAGCGGACTTTTGATTTTTGTTTGTTTGTTGCGCGGAGTTTTGCACGTGTTCGATGCTACACCTAACTGTCATTCATTTTGTGATGGCTGTTCGCTAAAATTTAAGCTTTTTGAGTAAGAGGTGGCTGCTCTAGCGACCGTTGCGTGCCGCTATGACTGTATGTTAATCGATGTTGCAATTGCCCCTAGCTCACGCCGTTTCACGTGACTTGCAGTCAGAGTCAGAATTCGCTCACGACCGCACACCGATTTTGCCATACAGGTTTTGGAGGAGTCTCTGACTTTGCGGCAATTGATGCTGGTTCTTGTGGTGATGGTTGCCATGGCCTATATTTCCGAAACAGAACCAATTTCCGCAAAAAGGGGGTTAGTCAAAAAACTTAAATACACGGGGAGGACGACCAAGTGAAAAGTGTGAGTGTAGGTAGTCGAATTATCATCAGCAAGTAACGCACGCGCTGGCATCGGCTTTATGTGCAGACAGTTTCTGCAGGGCATGCGATATAGAGATTTTAGGAGGTGCTGCTATTGATGATGAAGGGGTTTCGGGATCCTTGAGTGTGTTTCCGGGCGAGGGAACAATTCCGTCAGCAGGAACAATAGAACGGAGTCACGGAGTAGTCTAGTTTCGAGGTGAGTGTTTGACATTCGAATGCCTCCCATTGTTCTTCATTGCCAGCACAAAAGAGATAGAGCAGTGTTACCTTGATTATGGGCGGTGCGAGATATTCCGTTTGTTGGGCTGCTCGTCTGTTGTTGTCCATGCCTACTCTCAACATAAAACTCTTTGTGTAGGTCGTCTAGTGGTGGTATGCGTTCGGTGGGTTCCGGAAGGTATCATTTAGTGAAGACGCAAATGTTTATCCTTCCGTGGCACACAAAACCCAACACTAAAACGGTAAAAAAAAAGAAATTTTATGATTAACTTCTTTCTGACCGTTTGATCAGGTGCGCACGACCCCTTCACTCATTGAGCGTTTTGGTTTTTGTGGAATCATAACGTGAATTTCTTTTTTTCTTTTTTTCTCACGGTGCTGGTTTTGTGAAGGTGGAGAACATTATCTTGTATCTATTGTTCTTCCGTTATCTCTGCTGATTGTCTCTGGAGATTATGAAACATTTCCGATAGTAAGCCCACCGATTATCTTCAGGGCGTAAGATCAGATACAGGGATGCCCAGGGTAGTCGAGAACGATGGTGAGATACACATGTAATCCTGAGACAGATGTTATCTCTTTGTGGTTTACGTCAGAGGTGCAGATTATCGACAAGACAGTAAAAACCTTATTGATTTCGGTTCGTGGTTGGGCTTTTTCTTGCACTCACACGTTTTCTTACCAGGAACGAGTGTGTGAGTGGCTCTTCCTCCACCTCGGGGAGCGGAAATGTCAGGAGCCTGTAAAAAATAACTCGCCGATGGGATTGTTGGAGGGGAGGAATGAGCAGGGAGCATAGAGTATGAGCACCGAGTCCGTGTCCCACCCGTCCACAAGATTGACAATCTGACAAAAAAGAAACTCATGTCATAAAACAGGAAAAAGCAATCGGGAGAATTATAGGTAATAATTTATTAATCTTGAAGAGAAGAACCAGCCCATATTCCCACACAAAAGGCGGTGAGCAAGAGAGACAAAGAGGCGAGTGTGGAAACAAAAGAAAACATAGACGCAGTTTTTGGGGGGAGGGAGGTTAAACTTCGTTGAAGGTGCGGGTGCCGTTACAAGTGGGTGGGTTTTTTGGGTTGTTGCCGAATCGCTTGGGGTTAGGATTGGTTAGTAGGTGTTAAAGGGGAGCGTGTGTGTAGTAGTAGTATCAGGTGTTTTGCCAATGGCGGGTATCAAGTGTGTAACTGTGGGAGCAAGAGAAGTGGAAGTGGTAGTGGTGGTGGTAAAGTGAAAGCGCCCTGGGTGGAAGTCACACAAAACAGAAGAAAATTTTTCTCTTCCATTTCCCACTAAGAAACTAAAACACAATAAGTAACTTGCACTAAGAGTTCTTTCTCTTGCACTGCACCAGTTAGAAAATAAAACGTTTTTTCTCTCTTTCTTCCCTTGTGTATGCTACTGGCACTGGGAAAAACCATAAGCAATTGTCATTCCATTCGATTTCAGAAATAAAAAAAAATATCTCTTGCCTTATTCCTTTTTCTTCTTTTCTTACCTCCTGCTTGATACTACTACCCCTTCTTTCCTTTCCTACGGTATCTGCTACTACTACTCACACACACACACCCAAGAAAACTCCCCCCCCATATCCACCACCAACATCCCCCCTCCCCCTCCCTCCCACAGCACAAGAACAATATGGCAGAAATATTATCGTTAATTGGCACCAGTATACGTTATCTGACAAATACCCTCCACCAGATTGCCTCCTTCCCCGACTTGATACGCTACTTGTTCAAGAAGAGCAACAGGGAAACAGACTCAAACACACCCATCGTCATTTTACTACCACACACACCCCCAGCCACCTCCACCAGCCAACTAGAGAAGTTGTCCTTTTCAGATAAGACTTTATTGTTGACCTACTTCTTCAACCACTTGAACTTGTTGATTCTCGATGAAAATTTCGACAAAGCCAAAACAGATGCCACCATAGCGGAGGCGTCTCGATTATTAAAGAACAGAATCTCGAGGGTGGGTAATTGGACCGGCACCACGCACTTTAATTGTGGCATCGATGACTGCTTGTACGACAACCAGTCCAAGATAGCAGGCGTCATCCCCACAATGAGCTACGTGCTCAACGTCAATGCGTCCAGATCTGTGCAAACCACGGAGCAATTGATCCATTTCAAGGACTTGATAATAAAGGAGATTGATTTTTTCGAGTTGCTCGAGAATTCGTCCCCGGAAAGATTGTCTGAATTGTGCTTTGCCGTTGGCCACTGGAGTTTCCCAGCTCACGAGTTATCCAACGATGATTTGGTCTATTGCGTCTATTTAATGATTACCTACGCTATTCAGCATCTTCAGCACGAAGACCCGGAAGACAAGTCTTTCCACTTGCTCACTGCCAATGAATTATTGGGGTTTGTCTTTATTGTCAGAGATACTTACAGAAACGGCAACCCGTTCCACAATTTCCGTCATGCCGTCGACGTCTTGCAAGCCTGTTTCCATTTTGTCATAAGATTGGGCAGCTTACCTCCGTTCAAGCAATTCCTCACGGACCCAGAAGTTGAATTTGAAGCACAATCTGACGGGACCACGGAATTGGTTGCTTCCAAGGACACACTAGACAACAACATAGCGCATCTCAACCCAACCCAAACGTTGGCGTTGTTGATTGCTGCATTGGGTCACGATGTGGGCCACCCTGGTACCACCAACGACTTTATGATCAAGTACAACGCTCCCATGGCATTGCTCTTCAACGACAGATCAGTGTTGGAGTCCTATCATTCCTCGGTATTTATAAACAAGGTTTTGGCAGTATGCTGGCCGAGTTTGCTAGCAAAGAAGATTGACACCAAAACAGAGTTAACGGTCAGAAACTTGATCATATCTTCCATCCTTGCCACTGACATGGGTGAACACAACGAATACGTGAACCGCTTGAAGTCTTTCAGAACCAACAACGAAATACTAAATCATGACAACACGGTCAAACTAATTTCTGCTTTATTAATCAAATGTGCCGATATTTCGAATGTCACGAGACCGTTGCGAGTTTCGTCTCAGTGGGCCATGGTGTTGTCCCGCGAGTTTGCCGAGGTCGAGACCCTCAAAAACTTGATCAATCATGAACATGACGCTGCATCAATAATTGACCTAACACAAGATTTGACTTACAACCACGTCCCAGACAATTTACAGGAGATTTTAACTTTGCAGCCAAAATTGCAAAACGGGCAAATATTCTTCATCAACTTGTTTGCCGAAAACTTGTTTAATAATATTGCCGAATTGTTGCCGCAATTGCAATATACTTGTGATATAATTCTGCATAATAAGAACTTTTGGTTGGAAAGAGCCAAACATTAGTAAAAACATACCCACACATACCCACACACACACACACACACACCCACACACACCCACACACATTATTAGCATTTACACAATTGTCTTTTTTTATTAATGGTATTATTTAACGGAGTCTAGTTGGTTTTTTTCATATATTATCATCATTGTACAATTTATTAGTTTTCCTTAAACGCACTTTATAGATTTGGATTTTCATTGTTACACAAATATACACATTCTTTACATGGTATACGAAGAATATTGACTGTGGTGTCGGTGTTCTGGCGATGCCCCTTTTGCAGTCAGATTCTCTTTATGACAAGAAATTTTTCCTTGTTGTCTCCGCGTCGATGCGTTGTGGCCAGGGCTCGCAGAAGGTTCTGCCTCGAGTTACGACGGCACTTTTCTTTTGGAGGCGGCGTGGTTACGTCGACATTCTTTTTTGTTTTGGGTGCGCTCCGCCGTTTTTGGCACGTCCGGATTTACGCCCTTTTTGTTCGCAGATGTCGATTTTTTGCTTTTATTTTTCTTTGGTTGTTCGTTCGTCCACCCAACGGAAGTGTGAGACAGCACATCGCTCCAGTGACATCGAAAAAAGTCAAGGAGCAGAAGCCAAAGAGAAAGAAAGAAAAAAAATGAGAAGCCTCCCTCATCCTTTCCCTTTGTCGTTCACTTTTTACAAACACAGACTTACCCACACTATTTCAAGCACCTGTCTACACTTTAGGTGCTACTTTCATGAACTGTTGATTCAATTGAAAGTACAGAAAACAAAGTTAACTTCAGCTAAAGAAGAAGAAAAAAAAGGGGAATCTTAGTTTATTATATTCACAGCTTTTTTTCTTTTTTTTTCAGTTATTGCGGGAAGAAGAGAACACACGTTGAAGCATCATCATACCTCTGACAGCATGGATCACCAACATCAACAACAGCAACAGCCCCAAGGCTCTATTGATGCATCGCCTTCAGGTGATTTCCCACAAAGACCAATTATATTGTCGCCGCCACCGTTAGATACAAATTCCTACAGTGCCGTCGATGCTTTGCCCACCGGCCACACCAACAGGCAACAGAGTGTTGGCTACAATTTGCAACACGAGTTTGAGACCTTGACGGCTAATTTGGACTTGGACTTGACTAGCTCTTTGCGGACCATCACCCAGAGTGCACCACCGCATCAGCAATCAGTGGATCCTCAACAACAACTACAAGATCCCAAACAGCTGTTGTCCAGCAGCAGCAGCGCTCAGTCAAGTAAACCTGCGTTAGTTGCGCCTGCTGCTTCAAGATATGAGAACAACTTGCGGTCGGAGTTGTTGGGAAAGTCGACCAACTCTTTGCTTGCTGACAGCAGTGCTGGTGGATTATCCCCTGCGCAACAGTTTTCTTCGCTCCACCCGCAACTCGATAGTTTGTTGAATAAAAGCACCTCAAACTTGGTTGGGTCCCCATCTACCGGAAGTGCCTTTTTATCCGGACACTTAGGGTCGGTTCCTGACAGACCGCAGTCAGTCAACGACTTCAGCAGTATATTCAAGCGCCACGAACAGCAGCAGCAGCAGCAGCAACAATTTTTTACTGCTCCACAACCCACTAATCAATCAAACTTTTATCTGGATTTAATTGTATTTTGCAACTGGATTGAAAACTTAAGTCCTCAAGATAGTATCACCATGATTGATTATTTGTGTGCGAACTTGCCGCTCGACATTTTATTGACTTTCCAGTCCAAGTTGGATCTTCACTTGCAAGGTGGTGCTGGTAGTGCTGGACCTCAATATCAACCACAACCTCAGCAGCAACAACAACAACAGACTCACCTACTACCACAGTTTGCCATGTCTCCTTACAACCAATATGGCCAGGACCTTTATTCGGATTTGGATCAGTTGAGTATTCGCGACGATAGGTCCAAACCTAAGCAACCTTCAGCGTTAAGAAACTCGCAGTACGCTAACTTTGCAGACAAGCCGTTGAGACCAAAGTCCGCTGATCCTTTTGTCAACAACACAAAGTACACTTCACCTCCATCTCAACAGCACCAAACCCCAATTGATAGAGCAAAATCACCAACTTCTCACTTGTACGAGAAAACCAACTTTTTGCAATTGGCAGCTGCAAATTCAAACTCGGCAACGCCAACTGGTAACACTGGCGGCATAAACAACTACTATAATCAGTACATGACTCCTCCGTTGGGCCAATCTAACTCACCAAACAACGCTAACCAGGGCAAGGATATCATGGACTTGAAGTTGGGTGCCTTGGCTACTATCAACTCAAGAGTTGCTTTGGACTCTAACAGAAAGCACCCACACCAGTCGAACTGGAACCAACAAGGCCAAGCACAGGGCCATCAACCACCACAGCAGCAACAACAACATAATGTTTCACGAAACCACGCGATGAATTATGAAGACAGTATTAATAGATCACTCAATTCTTCTTCCGTTCCAGCAAACATGCACAGAACAAACTACAGCAACAATGGTAACAACAACAACAACCAGTCAAAGTCTCACAAGAAGAAGGTGCACTCGCCTACATCGGCCACTCAAATGCAACACAACTCAAGCTCAACGGCCAGCACAAACATGCCATCAGGCACTTCGTCTATGCCCGCTGAAGTGTCGAGCTTGGAATTGTTGAACAACATCCCAGCGTGGTTGAAGTTGTTGAGATTGCACAAGTACACTGACTGCTTGAAAGACATACAGTGGAGAGAATTGATCGAGTTGGATAACGATCAATTAGAGGCCAAGGGTGTTGCAGCCTTAGGCGCCAGGCGCAAGTTGTTGAAAGCCTTTGATGCTGTCAAGAACAATCCACCACAATAACGAAACTTCCCTCCTGTTTCTGAGTATTTGATATACTGAGAAAAAGAGTCGCCATGTACATTCAAACCTTTTGTATACATAATGATGAAATTGTACTAAAAAGAAAGTGTATAGGCATACACACATAAAAACCCCCCCAACCAAGAAAAATACACACCTAGAGAGAGAGAGACTACACTTTAGATAGATAGACAGCCGTCTTGTAATATATATGTCCCTGTAAATGATTTATGTATTTCATTACACAAGTGATGAGAAACTAGCAAACCAAACCAAACGAAAAAATTGAAAAACAAGCAGCCCAACGAAACCGCCTCCACACGGCTGGCAGCAACTCTTTGCCTCCTGCTAAATCACATAATAACACAACAAGAATTTGTCTTTTTTGCCTGTTTGTAAAACATTCTTGAAGAACTAGACAACGCCTCCGACTTATCCACCAAGGCATCCAACTTCTCACCTCTTTGCAACACCCCTTCAATAGTCTTGTGCAACACAACCTTCGTGTCGTCCAACTCCTGTTGCACCTTCATTATAGAGTCCGCCTGGCTTGGATCCTGGTACTTCTTTAAGTACGTTTCCAACTGTGAATAGTTCAAATCAGGAGTGGTGGCCTGGATGTTCTCCCATTCTTTGGCTGAATGCAATGACAAGTACTCTTCCAAGATCTTATTTATCAACGAGTACGCAGGACGCACAGGGTAGTCCTTGTCGGTTATGATGACTCCGGAGATGCCTTCTGATCGAGTATATGTGTGGCCGATGTAGTTTCCTTCTTCGACACTCTGTCGTTGGCCCGCGGGGGTTCTTTGCGAGACGGTCTCAGCAAAGAAGGTCATGAATTGGGACACCCCGTTTCTTTCAAAAAACGAGAACTGGGACAAGTCTCTGGCGGACGTCAACTCTATGGATTTGTCGCCGCTGGTGGTCAAGATACCTATGTAGTAGATCTTCATGGTGCGTGGTTGATTGTTCTCGAAGGGTGGACAATACTTGCGCTGACGATGATAAGCAGATTGACCAACACAGCAATTTTTTTTTTGCTGTTGTTGTTGTGGTTGTAGATTTTTCTGCCTTTTTTTCTTTCTTTCTTTTTTGGTGATAAAAGAAACGAGGCGAGACGAGGAGCGACACACACACACACGCTAACAAAAGAACTGGAAAGAAATTTTGTACTGTGTTTATACAATCATCAAATCATCAGTTTTTTCTTTTTGAGGGCTTCTTTATTCATTTATTGTGGGTTTGTTCGGCGGAATAGAGAACCATAGATACTTAATAGAACCAGTGACAACTCCAAGAAGATTTGTATATTTCACATGTATGGCATTACTCGTATATGATTAATTAATTGATTATCTATCACACACTCATACACACACACCCACATTTTTCTGTCATATGTCAAAAACCCGTCTAAAGAACAGCGGTGCTAAAGCAACAACGACAAGGCCAGCAACTACGTCATCAACGTCCACCACCACCACTAACAACAACAAGAACTCTGTACCCCCTGTCCCTACGCTAAAGGTTGTGCTACTCGGTGACCTGGGAGTGGGTAAAACATGCTTACGATCCCAGTTTGTCCACCACGTGTTTACCAATGCATACAAGGCCACAATTGGTGGTGATTATCTAACAACTACCATCCCTTTACCGCAGGATCACCAAGAAGAAGAAGACGAGCATCCACCCCCATCATCGGAAAGTCAGGAAAATGACAACACACCTGCGTCCAGCGAGCCACTCATCAAGACGAAGCCCAAGCAGAAGATCACCAAAGTCAATTTACAAATCTGGGATACGGCGGGGCAGGAGCGATTCAACAGCATATCACAAGCATTTTACCGAGGCACGGATGTGTGCATACTAGTCTACGACATCACCAACTACGAGTCCGTGCTCAGCATACGGGACTGGTTCAGTCGGTTCATGGAGCACTGTCACGTTGAGTTCCCTGGAGTTGTCATCGTGGGCAACAAGTCCGATAAAGTGAATGACCGGTGTGTGGACTTGGACGAGATCAAGGAGATTGTCACGTCCAACACCACGGTCGCCAACGTGGGCGATTACATTGAGGACTGGGAGACGTGCTTGTGGGAAGTGAGTGCGAAGAAGTTGGAAGTCGTGGAGGATTTGTTCAAACTGGTTGCAAAAGTAGGCGTGGATTTGTTGTATGGTGATGATGAAGAAAGCAACGAGTTGAAACGGAGGAGACTACAGCATTTTGATAACATAGATTTAAGAGAGATGCATAATCGATTGAACGAGTCGAATACTGCCAATTCGTCAAGTTGTGCGTGCTGATATTTACCTGGGTTCTTAGAAGATTGATTTTCCTGTTTATTGATAGATATACAAGACGCGTAATATGGAATTTATACAATAACAACGAATAATATTTACAAAGTAGTGAGTTCGTTTTTTTGTGTTTGTATTTTACTTATTTACCGATTCTAAAAGTCCTTTAGTTTACTTTTTAGATGCTGGTGGCTTGACTTTGCCTTCTTCAATGCCTTGTTCGAGTTGCTGGACAGCAGGGTCGGCGGTCTCAAGAACAATGTGTTCGGTGGCCGCAGTGCTTTGCTCTTCGTCGCCGTCATCGTACAATTCATCCTTGTAGTGTTCTGGGTATCTCTTGAAACAAGATCTCATGTTTTCAAACTTCTTGATACAGTCAATTCCCTTTGGTTCGGTCTCAGAAAAGACAAAACAGGAGAAGGCTTCCTTGAATTCTTCACCACATGGTCCGTGAGCCATACCACCCAAGCATGGACAGTCCCAGTTGATTTCACCGGTGTCTGGGTTGAAAGCAGCTTCTTGTTTGCCTTCGCCTTCGCCTTCACCTTCACCCTTGCTGGCGTCACCGGATGGCTTTGGCTTGGCGGAGGATATGTCGCCTTCTTTCTTGGAAACGTCAGGTTGCTCGCTCTTCTTTTGAGCGTTGATCTCGCCTTGCTGGTCCTTCTTTTCAGCTTTTTCAACAGCTGCTTTTTCATCCTTTTTGATGGCTTTTTCTTCATTTTCCTTTTGCAACTTGGTCTGAACGATCTCCAATCTCTCTTGGGCGTCTCTAGCGAGAGCATCACCTTCGGCAAAGTCTTCTCTAATGTGATCAGCAGCGGATGCATTTTGGATCGAGGTGGTTGGTTGGGTGAAGTATCCAAGGGCTAAAATGGTAGGGACCAAAACTCCAACAATGTATTTGGAGTTGACATTGCTGGTGGTCGATGATCTAGTCGAGTATTGTCTAGTTATTCTGGTCGTGGTCTGACGGGCAATAGGCGATGCCTTGGTAATGAATCTATACATGATGATGATGTTGGCTTTTTCGTTGAAAAATTTACAATAAAGTGGGAACCCCAGGAAAACTTTAACACACTAAATGGCAAGAAACAAATAAAGAAAAAAAGTAAGTAATACCCCAATTGCAAAGAAGATTATTGGAGAAACGTGGTTTATATATATGATAGTGGGTAGGAAGGAACTAATGGGTTTGATTTTTCGTTGAACCTATGTTCTTCTTTGTTGTTCTATCAGGATTGCTGCCAGTTTTTTTTTTTTATAATTGCTAAAAGGAAGCTCTTTATTAGAATCCGATGGCCAAATGAGTGGGAGAAAAATTTGAGCGGGATTACTGCATTGCTTAGTCAGACAGACGCACTCGCACCGAAAGCCCGTGCCCCTCTCACCGAGCTAGCAGCCGGCCGACAGACACAGCGGTGCGGGCATCGTGGTGATATGTATGCCCACGTCCGAAAAATGGAACCAGAATAAAAGGTGTTATATGCAGGCAACACACTTTCACAATTTTTCAATGGGTTGCGATTTTTTTCTAGAACCAACCATTGGCTGCACCGTGTGTGTGGAGGAGCAAGTGGAGGCTATGAAACTGAAAATATGATGAATCATTTCATTGCTTGAACGAAATAAATAAAAACCTATGTACACATCAACAAACTAATAAATATCAAACGTCGTCATAAAAATAGTGAAATACACTGTTTTTACTTTCTCTTCATACCAAATGGACAAAAGTTTTAGGCTCGTTAAAGTGAG
Organism: Candida pseudoviswanathii; assembly: GCA_030565125.1. NCBI lineage: Eukaryota > Fungi > Ascomycota > Pichiomycetes > Serinales > Debaryomycetaceae > Candida > Candida pseudoviswanathii. The sequence goes on from JAJMBE010000113.1 coordinate 31,862, forward strand.
GCATGCCTAACAACGTGACCTGACAATTATGTCGCACTAGTATGTAACAATTGTAAAATTAGTGTATACTCCCTCTTGAGAACCAATCAAACCCCCGGTTAATGAAATAGTGATAACAATAAAAATGAATGAAACGAAAAAAAATGACAGTCAGCTCCCTGTCCTATGCAATCAGTTACCTCTCTTCTGGTACCTTATGTCCTGGGATAAATCCATGGGGTAATCACGGAACTGCGCTTTGTTAAGCGCCTGCTCTGTCTCTTTATCACCATTGAAATTCTCGTCATACACGGCGTAGCCAATGGCAGCAAACACCCCAAGCACGGAAATCACTCCAAATTTCCTGAAATACTTCAACATGTTCTCGGACTCCTTACTTCTGGAAGTGAGGAGTTTCGCCATGTACCCCTTGACAGCAAACCGACTGGAAGGTGGGGCCTGCTCCACAGAGTATGAACGTAATGGTAAAAACTCTTTAGCCATGGCTCTTCTGAATGCCGTGCTGTGTTTGGATGGACCTAATGCTGTTCTCAACATGGTTTATGGATTGGTATGGAAAGGCGACGCTAGGAAGAAAGAAGGAATGTGAAAGTTGTCAATTTTTCAGACTCCGCTTTTGTTATATATCAGAATTTTTTTTCCCTTTTCATACGAGAAGGGGGTGTGCGTGTGTGTGTGACTCGATGATAGTCAGACTTTCGCTCCACCCCTCTTGTCGTACTGGCTCTGCGCTGTGCGCCCGCACTCTAATTCGTTTTTTATTAAGCGTATCTATAAAATCTAGGTTCTTTTTTCGGCTCCTATATGTAATCCAAAATGTGGTCTAGAGCGATTGGCTGGAATTTTTGCCCGTCCCTGTCCTTGCCCACCCACAACACATCCTCTTCTATGTACCCAAATATAGAATGACTGTCCTTATCAAACTGACAAATGGGTAGTCCGTTGCGCAAATTGAACTTATCTCTACTTGCCGTCATGACGATATTGTTGTGTAGACAAAATTCAGACACCACATCCTTAAATGACGTCATTAATTTGTAGGACGGTATGCCGTTGACGTTTACTTCAGGTGATGAACTCAACATCTCTTCGACGCTGGGGTTGGTCTTACCATTGAGCACTGGGAGAGTGTTCGCAACAGACGCGTCAAAGTTGCATTCGATTATGTCTAACGCTTTGTTCAAGTACCAGCGAATAACCTCTGAGACAACCCCATCAACATCTAGCTTGGTTGCAAAGTAGTTGTACCAACAGCCGTACCACTTGGGAACTCTTGCGGGGTCTTCTTTAAACACCAGGGTCATGGTTTGCAACCACGGGGTGAAAACCCTAAACTGTAATAAGTTGAGCAAGTCCTTAGGCTGCACAAACCTGAGCAATAAGAATGCGTTGTCAAGTTTCGTGGTGGTGCCGTTGTAAGTGAACTTCTGGAGCCACTTGGCGAACGAGCGAATAAACACATCATACAAAGCATCAACTTTTCTTGGAAAATGCTTCTGGATCAATGGAACCCAGTTGGTATAGTAATTCTCGAGCTGTTGCAAAACGTGCCTGGCATGCCTATCAGAAGATAGGGTACTCCAAAATGATCCCGGTTCAATAATGTCCATGTAACTCTTGTGTTTGTTGACACACTGAGTGAATACGTCCTCGAAGGGACCCAACTCTTCATCACAGAAAATCACGAGGTAGTCTAGAAGGAAATTGGCAGTTTGTGATTCGTCAACTCTTTCAGAAAGGTAAGGGATGATGGTGTTCCGTGTAAACAGGTCAAACATTGCCTCTGGGTTCTCAAACACCGGTTGCGTCAGCCACATCGAGAACACTGACCCAAGTATGTCGTCAACGGCTTCGTGTGGTTCAACAGATATTATTTCTTGGATTTGTTTGTTGTATCTGTGATAAAGATACGCATCCCACGACGGTCGAGTGTTCTCAAACTGCAACAATTCATTTCTTGTCTTGTTCAACTCAGGTATCACACGCTCACGTTGTTCATCCAACTCCCCCAAGTTCACATTGATCAACTCCTCAATCTTATCCTTGTTCACAGACAAATACACCGACCGAGAGTTGTTATAGCCCAAGCAATCCTTCAATAACATCTCTATTGCTTCTTTGGTGGATATCACTCCTTCCTCGTACTTATCTATTATTCCTTTCAAAACTTGGAGCTCCTCTAGTGTTGCTGCGTCCGTACTTCCTTCAAGTTCTTTCATCAGGTAGTCTATCACCTCCTCTCTAGCGGCCACGGTGCTTGCCTCTCCGTACACATCACTCAACACGTCCACGATCTTTTCACATTGCTCAACTAGTGAATCGTCTGATGATGCTGAAACCTGCCCATAAAAATCTTTAATCTTCACGGGGACAGTCATCTCTAGTGTATCCAACTTTGAAATCACATCATACAATTTCTTCGCTAGAACTCCGGTGGCACTTTCTTTGTCTTCATCTTTGAAATAAATATCCATCCCGTTGTCGTCATCAGAATAATCGTCCTTCTTTCGCTCATCGATCGCACCAACGCCCAACCCCTTAGGTCGTAGTTTGGTCTCGATGGGTTTGACGATCCCTTCTTGGTTCACACCCAATCCTTTCCCCTCCTGGTACCCCATCTTCATCAACAATTGGGCTCCAATACCATACTTCTCGAGATTCTGTGACGTTGGTTCGTTGAATGACACCTGTGGTTGCATGCTGGCTCGTTGTTCTTCAGTTGATTGCTGATCATCACTTTCTTCAAGATCAGAGTACTCGTCGTGCACGGCCGACATCATCAGTGTCATCATAGGTTGTTGTTTAACAGGCTGATCATTTCCTGACACATTCGCCTTAGTGAACGATAGACCACCATTGTAGAATTTGGGTGTCATTTGGTGGTTATTGTCAGTTGCGATCTAAGTTGTTGCAAGATTTTTTTTTTTTGTCTTGATACGGTTTTCTTTATGGCTGCAGACACCCATACGAACTCCGTTGTATTACCGTAAGAAACCAATTCTATAAATCCTCTTATTATCTGTATACTAAATTTTAGTTCCCTTAATCATATCTATCAACTCCCTCTCTTCGCCGCTAATCACTTCCCTGCCTTCTTCCCTGGCGCTCTCATCTTGTTCTTTCTGAATATTCTCCAACCCTTCCGTTATGATCTGCACCACCACCGGCAATTCGTGTTCTCCAGGAAGCTTGAACTCAGCAGGTATAAACTGACCATACTTTACCATCCATCTATGCCGTCTTTCAGTTTCCTCTAGCTGAATCCCGTAGATATCCTCGTATAAGAACTCCGTCAATTTTCTCAAGAACTTTCTGGGGTATGTGTACTGCTCATGGTGCAACTCAGTCAAGTACTTTGTTTTGTAGACATTTATGAACTGGATATAATGCGATGTCAACTCTTGTAGCGTTTCCGAATATATCTCACACGGCGACTTGTCCTCTTCTTGCGACTCAATCGAGCAAACATTGAGCCTCTTTTCAAACTCAACCAATAAGAACAACGACTTGGGATACAAATGTGTCTTGAAATCCCTAAACGCCTCCAACTCGCCATTCGTAAGCTGCAATACTGCCTCGATGTTGGATTTGTTTGTAGTGATAAATTTTTGAGATCTCTCCTCGTTCTGAAGTATGATATCGTAAACGGTTGACAACTCCTTAAACACCTCGGGCAACTCATACGCGTCACTTTGCAACACCTCCAAGTTGATAGCATCATTCTTGCTTCCTGAAGACACCAATTCCACAGCCCTGATACACTGGTCAAAATGGTTTGTCTGCATTTGCAATATAGATACCAATTCACTCTCAAGCGAGTCGTTCTCTCGCAATATTGTCCCGACAAACGAACTCGACTCCAAGAGCTTGCCCTTTCCTTGAGACCTGAACTCAACTTTCAACGGAGTTAACGTGTCATAAATTTTCTTAACCTCTCTATATTGAGCATCCATTGAATTGTATTGGTCACTCAACTTCAGTATGACTTCGGTATCTAGTAACTTCCTTATTTTCCCGGCGTTTGATTTGTAAATCTCAATGTTGGTTTTGAGCAAGTTCATTGACTCTAGTGACGTAAAGTCCAATAACGATTTGTCGGTGGATCCATTGACAACAACAAAGGAAGGTACATTGATCCGGGCTAGTTCTCCCAAAATGCGGTTCAACTGGTCCAAAGACGGGTCCAACATGTCGTCAATTTCAACAAACACCTTATTCACTTTGGTCTTTATAATTTGCCTGATGTTTTCAATCTGCTGAGATATCATTGCGTGTTGTCTGATATAAGAAATGTATAGGAACTCAGTTGCCTCTAGCTTCTCCGGTAATCGCACCGTCAACTCCTCTATCGTGGAGTGCAACAGGGATTGGGCATTTGTGCATAGTTTCTGAGTTTTCTCTAGCGTGGACTGTGCATCCTGCGACCACTTGATAACCTCTTCCTTGGTTATTATTGGCAACCTCCGATCATTAGTCATGTAAGGTGTATAAGAACTGTGGCAAAAAAAGTAAAAGGAAAAAGATGTGTCAACTACACAGCAAAAAAAAAATATGGCAGTGGGGGAACCACTGATAGTGGGCTCGCATTATCAACACACCCAGCGAACAAAAACACATCAACAATGAGCAAAGAAAAGGAAAAAAAGCTTGAAAAAAAAAAGAGCTTGAAATTCTCCAGAGCAGACAAGCCCATACACATTATACACCATGAGTACGTCAACAGGGGCACCGCTCAGAGCATTGCGTAAAGCAACTACAAAGGGAGAGCCAGTGGTTTTGTTTAAGGATGGGGAAAAGACCGAGTCTATTGTCGATGCTACTGAAGTTCAATTTGGGCAAGACAAAACAAAGTACGACTTGAATATGACGACCAATTTCTACAGTGACGACAACTTTGAACATGCCGAAAACTTGAGATCAGTGGTGTTTTGCTACTTGCTGAAGAAGAGCAACCTCCTTGATTACAGAGAAGAATCAGAGAATCTAGGTATCCCATTATTCAAGTTCTTGGTCAGAACAGATTTACTTACATGGTTGAATGGGGATGCCGAGACATGTCAATTCGTTAAGGATGAAAAAGTTGCAGATGAAAGTGCTGCTGCCAAATCAAGTGACACCAAAACTAGCGAGTCTAACAGGAAGCATAAATTAGAGGACGACCAGTTAGAAAGAATAAGCAAGTTTGAAAGAGAATCGATAGACCACAATGCTGCCTTGAGAGGATCCAAGAATATAGATTTCGGGTACTTGATCTCCGATGCAAAGAGACTCATCCTGGAGTTGAAGCGATCCAAATCCACACCGGGCTCAAATTCCCGTGGTGGCAGCAAAGAGGGCCCAAGGAAACAGCCAATTATTCTTGTTTCACCGGCCACAACTGCATTATTATCCTTGTCCAACATCAAAGAGTTTCTTGAAGAAGGCAGGTTCACTGAACCAAACCCAAGCAATAGACCTGATAGTGGGCTAGTGATGGTCAACCATCCGTCCGACAAATTGATCTCGAGCGGTCAGAGAATAATGGTTGTTGACAACATTGAAAACTTTACGAAATTGGAATACTGGGAAAGAGTCATAGCGATTTTCACCACTGGTCAAACCTGGCAGTTTAGCAGATACATCCACCCAGAACCAGAGAACTTATTCCAGAAATACCGTGGGTTCTACTTTGGGTACCAAGGCGAAACTGCACCTGTGCAGATCAAAGACTGGAACGTGACTGAAGTAAGAGTTGATAGAGACAAAAGATTCAAAGATAAGGTTGTTGTCAAGGATTTCTGGACTGAGATAGATAAAATCCTAATCAACAAAGGGTACGGGAAGCTGTACTAGGACAAATATATGTGTATAATATAATATTTACAAGGATTGAATCTATTTGTAAGACTTTTCTAATTGAACAAACGTGTCATAAATCTCATTGGACGTCATGTTTTTGACTTTTCTATCATCTCTAGTTCTAACAGCAAACGTACCATTGGCAATATCCTTGTCACCAATCAAGATGATGTATGAATAACCCTTTTGGATGGCTTCCTTGGTTCTTGCTCCGATGGTTTCGCCCCTTTTGTCAATGTCAACGTAGAAATTGAAGCTTGTGAGGGGAGCAATGGCGTCCTCACCGTTAAGCATCTCTCCACTGAGTCTCTTTTGCAAAGATTCAGCTACTGGGACGTGGCTCTCGTTAATTGGGATGATAATCGCCTGTCTAGGATTGATCCAGAATGGCCATTTCCCCTGGTAGTGGTCTAACAAAATGGCAAAAAATCTCTCTAACGACCCGTACACCGCTCTATGTACAAGAATGGGCTGATGGTCACGGTTACCGTCTTCACCCACATATTTCAAATCAAATCTATTCGGCAATTGAAAATCTAGTTGGATCGTGCCCACTTGGTGTTTCTTGCCGAATGCATCTGTCAACAACACATCAATCTTTGGACCGTAGAATGCACCATCACCCTCTCTGATCTTCCAGTTCCCTGCCCCAACGGTCGAGTTCAACACATTCTTCAACTGGTCTTCTGCTTTGTTCCAGGTCTCGATATCGCCGATGTACTTCTCCTCGGGTCTCGTGGACAAGTAAAACTCAATCTCGTTGATCCCAAAAATACTGTACGTGTCTTTGATCAACGTCAATGTGTTTTTGATCTCCTGATTGATTTGATCCAACGAACAGAAAATGTGGCCATCATCTTGGTGGAATCGTCTCACCCTTGTCAATCCAGATAACGCCCCAGATGCTTCATTTCTGTGCAACGAACTGAAATCCGAGTATCTAACAGGCAATTCCTGGTACGAACGATCAAACTTGGCAAAGATCATGCAATGACTCGGACAGTTCATTGGCTTTAACCCATACTCGTGCTCTTCTATATTGTCTGCGTGCTCTTCTTTGGACAAATCGTTGCCCACAACTTTAAACATATCGTCTTTGTAGTTATCCCAATGCCCGGACTTTTGCCATAATTTGGTCTTGAAAATCAACGGCGTGACAACTTCTTGGAAACCGTACTTGACTTGCTGGTTCTTCATGAACTGTATTAGCTTGTTCAATATCCTCGTTCCATGTGGTAGGAAGAAGACCGAACCTGGTGATACGGGGTCTGTTGTGAAAAGTAACTGCTTGTTGGATATGGCATGGTTGGATTGGGTTGATGATTCTGTCTCCTTGGCTTTGGTGGAAAATAGCCTATATATGCTTCGACTGAGCAACCTAGCTCCCTTTCTTTGTACAATCATTCACTGTTGTTTTCTGTGGAGTGATGATAAGAGGAGCTCGTGGTGCCTTGAAAATTTTTCTGCATCCCTCCAAGTTTGCGTCCGAGAGATCTCGAACTCTATCGTGCCATACATGTAGTATTACAAAGAACTATTTGAACCTATCAAGAACGGCCATCAAAACTTCTCCAGCCTTACTAAAGTCATCTAGCTCCGTATAAATTTGAGCTGAGAATCTAGCATACAATTTCCCATTGTGGACAACTAACGGAATAAAGGCATTTTTGTCGACCAACTCACGAGTTATCTGACCCTCGATGTCCTTCCAGTTGTCACCTACCTCAAAAGGAACTTCCACGTTTACCATAGTAGTGATTTGCAACTCATTTGAGAGATAACTAGTGCCCCATCTCTCGCTCAACAACTTCCCAACTTTTACAGCCAACTCATGACAATACTCATAAATTTGCAACTCACCCCTGCACACCTCATTTCTGAACTTGTGAACTTCAGGGATGATAGCTATAGGAATGTGATTCCTACTTGTCCAGAAGGAAAACTTGTCTATGAGGGTAGAGTCGCCGCCGGTGGTGTACTTGTACACAGGGAACGGCTGGATACTTGCATGGTGGATGGGGTTGATAGACATCACACAACAAGGACGAGGGACAAAGTACCATTTGTGTAACAAGGAAACAAAGAAATCTGGTTGTAGTGCCGATAAATCTGGGTTTATTGTTCCCACACTGTGTGAACCATCTACTAACGACAACACATTGAAGTCCTTGCATAACTTGGTTAGCTCGAGATAAGGTAAGAGCATCGCCGGCATCGAGGATATTACGTCAAAAAGACACAACTTTGGCAAATACTTTTCAAACACTTCTCTAAACTTTGCAACAATCTCTTTCTGTGTGATGGGATACAGCAATTCGATTTCCACAAGTTTGATCCCGTGATTCGCCTCCATGTACTTCATCGTCTCTTTGCATGCACCAAAGCAAGTGTTGTGATACACAAACACATCGCCCGGTTGGAAAGAAAGACCCCGCAAGACTGTGTTCACCGCCGTAGTGGCATTGTCCAAAAGGGCCAAGTCATGGTAGTCACAAGAAAACACCTCTGCGACACATTTCAAGGAATCAACATACGCTTTCTCCTTTTCAATTCGAAAGAACTTATCGGGGAACTGATTCACTGATTGGAATTTTCTGATGTAGGATTCTGCAACTGGCGTAGGAATCGCCCCTGAAGATCCGTGATTCACCGGAATGAGATCTGGGGACAAGGACGTAAAGTACGTCTCACGAAACTGTTTACCAAATGGAACGTCTGTCATTGGTGTCGTATCACAGGCCAGATTGAAGGTAGACAGTTGTGCTTCATTTTATACCGTTGACCAGTACTGTTATGACTCTTCTGCATTGCTGCCCGGCTGAGTCACAAAAATCTCCTAGGATTGTTTATGAGCGCTTATTGCCTATTTCGTTCTATACAACCAAACTCTAGAATAAAACTTTTTGTTCCGCAACAATCGTCTTGACTTTGCCCGTTTTGATGTAGCTTTCGATGTTCTCAACCACCCACTCTT
>JAJMBE010000114.1:0-40540 GCA_030565125.1 Candida pseudoviswanathii
CAACAACAACAGACAATCCTCCATTAGTCATCTTATATTTTCAGAGTTGATAGCGCCTATCACGAGCCAAGCTGACTGCATCATCTAGATGCTCACTTGACTCAGCTGTATGTATCAAAACATAAGTTCTCCTTTTTGTGCATATACTAACATAATATCGAAACAGGTCGATTCGGTTGTACACAAGGACTATGCAGAGAGGTATCCTGGCGTTGAAGTTGCTCCATGGTGGTGATGAATCTAGTAGCTACAAATGTCCTACATTCCCTTCCTGTTCGGCACTAATGGTATGCTGTTACTTGACACAATCTTTGGGTACAAAGGATAACTACCCTCACTATTGATTTAACGGAGACATATGAGACATGGCGTCATAGACCATTGACAGGACGATTGCCTTCATTAAAAATATACGAGATACAGAAGGGCTTTCCAAATAAGACGGTGGTTGGCCCCCACCGTCTTGAACCTGCTATGGGATCCACATCTAGAAGGCAGTGTGGGTTAGCGAAGGACCTTCTACTGGCTAGACACTGATTGCCGCTAGTCCAGTGTTGCTTGAGGGCAGTCCACCCATAGAAGGTGACTGCTCCGATTGTAGGCTGACGGGGCACATGATTCCTGTCAGTGGTTGAGGGCTGGGCTAGAGTGCACAGCCCCACCCCTCTGGGTCAAGGGGAAGGTCGTCCCCTAAGGAGAAAGGGAACACCCGCAGACTCGGCCGACCCCACAGGGGCCGAGTCCATCTCCTCCAAGAGAGGGGAGATACGGTCCCGAGAAACGGGGCCAAGTGGTTCCAAAAAAGGGACCACGACACTCCCCAAAGAGAGGGAGATACGGTCCCTGAATTACAAGTAGGGATAGGTGAAAATCCTCCCACACTCCCTCTATAATGGGGAGACACGGTTCCAAAAAAGGGACCGGAGGATCCAACATTGCGCCTTAAGAGCGGAGAGACACGGCTCTCGCAATTGAGCCCAGATATCCTTCTTCGGCGCAGAGTGACACCTCACGTCATATGTAAGAACGACGATAAATGCTCTTAAGAGATAGCAAATGAAACCTGCTATTGTACGAGAAGAATCACTATTAGTTATTGCACATAGTTGATAATATGCAATGGTAGCAATTGATTAGTAGACCGAGAAGTCAGCCAGTTGTTGAGAATTCTAGAGGTTGATTGGAGTAAAAGGAACGAGGAAGCACCCTATGGCTTGTGACTTCACAATTGCTACACATGATATGAAATAAAGGAAGCCTGTGGAACTGAACTGGAGGTAGCAGCGCTAAAGTCGTGTACTGAGGACAAAAGTGGTGCACCGGTGCCAGATCTGCTCGCGCCGTCAAAATGCTGGCCCCTACCCGGGACGCTATCAAAAAGGGATTGGCCACGTTAGAGAAAGGGAAGAAACCAAACAACTCTTTACTCTGTATTTGAGTAGTTTCTGAACGACGTTGCTACGTCTGACTTTTCCTTTATTACTAACGGTGTTAAGTGGGAACACTTGTGATACTATACGGCGATTTATTCAAAGTCTTCTTGCACCACCATTACCATTTTTTGTTTAGCTTTCATCTAACGTATATCTTTTGCAGCTCATCTCCAATACGCCACGCAAATTGTAGAAATAACTCTAATGTTACCTCAGCTTCTTATCGGTCTACCTATGCACTCATAGTATGAACCGGCCCAGTCAGCGATATTGGCAAGCTACGATTTGTCCGAGAGAGGGTGTCGTATCGTAGAAGGAGATACATTTCGCCAATCGCTCTGGGAGAAATAGGATCATGTAAAAGAGATATTCTGCATTCTTGTAGAGTCATCCCAGTATCTATCTAGAATTCCAGTGCTTAAGACCGCAACTGAGATACTTAAAATGCGGTACCGTTTCTACGTTTTCGTAAGGCTCGTACCATTCGATTCTACCTGAGAACACAAAGAACGTACATAATCTAAAAATCTCTAGTTTCAGTATGTGAGCACCACCCGCAACAACTTTCGAAGAGCAAGTTTCACTAGAATCACCGCTTGGTCAGTTATACCTCTTGATTCATACTGCGGGATGAACTTTGCATACAACTCCACAGGACCAGACCCATCAACCACAAAGTTAACCAAGCAATTACACTCAATGCCCCCATCGTCATCAAGCATGTTCTTCACGGCATAAACGTCCCCGTCGCCTTCAAACTCAAGCTTGCCGTTGTCTGCAATAGTTACAAAATGCGGGTGCCTTGTTGCTTTCAACATGTACACCCCGCTTCCGTCAATAGCGAATAGTAGTGGCATCGGCATGGACTCTGTAACGGCTGACGCATAGATGATTCTCATCTCGGAGTCATACCTCATAACCAAGGTCTCTTCTTTTGTAGACAATAGCAAGCTAGCTTCTTTGTTCGCGGGGCGCACCCCCAAGCTCGTCATCCCCGACGAGTCTGACTTGACAAACAATGCGACTTTTGAAACAGTAGCTAGCGTGGCTGAAACTAGCACCAGAATGGCAAGGAGCTTCATTGGTGGGTGTACTTTCACCGAACTCCCTAGGGTGACCATCAGACCAGTATTTATGGACTCTGGCTAAATAAATTCTAAGGCGTTCTTTCGATGGGGGGCCGACCTCCCCCACACTCTTCGTATGTCATTGTTTTTATTTTGCTTTTCTTGATGCTCCATTTCGCAAATTTCATCACCGCAACAATACCAAGAATAGCAACTAGGTTTCCTGTCTTGGGAAGGTTCAACAATAGTCGGGGCGCGCGTGGGGGCCTCATTGGAATACCTGATACCCATAGTAATTATACGATCAGGCAAAGCACGTGGATAATTGCTACCATCCGGATGTAGAATGTTGCATCACTTCGCACTCCATCTGATTATATAAGCATATGGTAAGCATTCAGCCGGATGCGTTCTTGCACGACCCGTTGTCGTCGGCTATCCTTCCCACCGCTTGACAACAGGGCGTGAAAAAACTGCAAAACTTGAAAAAGCCTCAATAAGGCAGAAAAACACGAAATGCACAACGGGAGAAAAACCCTTGAAGCGCCATTCATACCCCTTTCATGTAGACATTGCGAGAATTTCACAACTTGCGATGCAAGGAGTCACCTATGGAATGTTGTAAATGTTGTAATTACTAAGGCATTCTAATTCGAGCGCAAGTTCTAGTAGAATCATCATCAGGGTATAGCTTATTATTTTTGAAAAAAGGGTAAAACTAAAAAATAACTATAACAAAAGAAAAATATTAGATAATTAATTGTAGAATTATATTTAGAACATCAAACCAGCAACGGCGGCAGCGGCAGCGACGAAAGAACCAGCACCGACAACGTTAGCAGAGCCTTCGAAAGAAGAAACAGCAGCAACGGAAGAAGCAGCGGAGGAAGATGGGGCTTCAGAGACTTCCGGTTCTTCAGCAGCGGAGGAAGATGGAGCTTCGGTTGGTTCAGCGGAAGAAGCTGGGGCTTCTTCTTCAGCAGAGGAGGAAGCTTCTTCGGAGTCAACGAACTTAGCAACGATCTTGACTGGGATAGCACCGTCACCACCTTGGGTAACCAAGAAGTAGTCTTGTTCGGATCTGTTGTATGGGTCGTTGACGTTCTTAGCAGCGACAACAGAGTCAGAACCGTCGAAGCTAACGGTACCGTCTTCAGCAATGTCGACTCTGACGGAGGATTCACCGTATTGCAAGAAACCTTGACCTTGGGAGATACTGAAGACTTGTTCACCAACGGAGTTTTCCAAGTACAAAATGTACTTTTCATCGTCGTAGTTGACGGTTTCGGCAACGCCTGGAGCAGCCAAGAACAAGTAGTTGACACCGGCACCTTCGTGGACGGAGGAGACACCGTAGTCGTTGACGTCAGCATTGTCAGAAGAAGCAAACAATTGGACTTTTCTGACAGCAGCGAGAGCAGCTGGGGACAAAGCTAAGATAGAAGCGACGGAGTATAAGAATTGCACTGTAGTTGTGTGGGTATTAAAAGATGTAGAAGAAAAAGGTGAGAAAATTCTGAACCAGGAAGGGAATTGGGAAAAGGATTTCCTCTGGTTTATATAGTGCTAGATTAAAGAAATTCAACTGTTGAACAGTTGAACCACCTTATGCATTTTGTGTCTATATTTAGAAGAAACAATGAAATAGTATAGACAGTATTTACATTTCCACCCAACACCCATACAGAAACGGCACTTTTGTGGATGAATGTGGTTAATTCGGACACACTCTCCGATGCCGATTTTGTTCAAGATGCAGAAAGAGGTAGTCGTCATTCGCTGTGTGGGGGCATGAGGGTAAGCGGCGACCTGGCTCGTACCACAATTACAAAAAAGTGTGGGTGACGTTCGTGTGAGAATTAAAATGTAACATAAAGAAAGGTGGCCGAGAGTGCAACCTGTTACACAAAGGTTCGACTTGGCAAGTCAAGCATCATAACCATAAAATCCAAATCCAGTAAAAAGCATGTAAACACTGATGCTATTTTTAAACAACCACAACGGGGACGTGTGCGTGTGTGAAGAATGAAGCCATAGTTTTCCCAATAAACGCAAATTTCTCCTCACCCTGTTCTTGCTTTATCGGCGTGAGGTATATCAAATCAAGAGATCTGGGAGAGAGGGTGCGGTGGCTTTATTTGCTGAGGGACGTCAAATAGAAAATGTCACCGATTGCGTTTTATACGAAAGTCTACACAGAACAGGAGACAGGCTTGTTTTGTGTGCGTGTGGTATTTTAACAAGTGTCCACCCACTTGTTGTGTCCCCCCAGTTCTGTGTCCCCTTTGACGTCATGGCTACCAAATCACCGCTGGCCAAAGTAGCGCGATTTTTTGTGGTTGGCACGACAAAAACCGAACAATTGAACGAGCCACACGACTAAGACAATTGAACCAAAACACCCACGCACACAAACAAACGTACGCTGGCTTGCTCGCGCCAGGGCTACGACGACGAGCGACGGGGGGCCACCGTGACAGAAACACCACCACAGTTTTATGCCCCTGGCTCCCAACCAATGTGACTGGAATTGTCACACCTAAGCATTTTCTGTAGGATAGAACAGGCACATCACCCAACCTGACCCTCTCTCTCTCCGTCTATTGTTCTTGTTTCTTTTTTTGTTGGCAAGTAGAATTTCAAGAGCGAAAGTCACCTTCTTTGGGGGGGGGGGGGAGTGTGGAGCGAGTGACCTCGACAGTCTGCGCTTGCTGAGCAAAGGTTATGAGTATCACTTGTCAGCCAATCACGTGTGGAGAAGAAATGCCGTGCCAGGGCAAAGTCTCCCTTGCTCGTCAGAATGAACGACAACGATAGCGACTCGCATAGCAAGCTAAAACTAAGAAACTCCCGTTTGTCCCCATTCCGGGGAATCTATTCCTCCCGTTACACCACACCTGGATGTGGCTAATCCATGGCAGGCAAGATCTTAGGCTCAAAACGTGAATATTCTTTAAAACGAACATATACAAAAGAACTTTTTTTGAATTAGTCAACGAAGACAACTATAGAACATAACCGAAATAAAATGAATAAAGAAAAAAAACAAAAATACTAATCCGTATGAATCTCCAATAATAGCAATAATAGTAAGAATATAACGACCCGGTGGTAAATTTCGTAAATCTCTATGATTACAAAATCATACCAACAATAGCAGCAACACCAATGGCGAAAGAGCCGGTGAGCATGTTAGCAGCACCTTCGTAGGAGGTGACGGTAGCAATAGGAGTGAACACGGTGGAGGTAGAGTTGTGTTTTTCTGCGCTAGTGACTGGGCCAGCAGCAGTGGTCACTGGAGCTGGTGGAGCAGTGATGGAACCCTTGGTCACAGTTTGGAAAGTGGTTTGGGTTTCAGTGGTGGTAACCTTGACGTCTGGAATAGTGACGTAACCAGAAGTAGCAATTTCGGTTGGGACACATTTCTTGTCACAGACGGTAACCGTCAAAGTGGTGAATTCTGGGCAGTAGGTGGTGTAGACAGTGACAATCGTCTTGTTACCGTAAGCAGCGGTCTCTTCAGCAGTTGGAGCAGCAGTGGTTTCTGGAGCAGCGGAAGAAGTGGCGGAAGGTGCTTCGTCAACGAACTTGGCAACGATTTGGAATGGGATAGAACCCTCGGCACCGTTGGTGACAACAGCAAACAGCTCTTCGGAGTATCTGTATGGGTCGTTGATGTTCTTAGCAGCAGCGATGGAGTCGGAGCCTGGGAAGGAAACCAAGCCATCTTCAGCAATTTGAACATTCAAAGGTTCACCAGCAACGCTCAATTGAACAATGTTTCCAGCAACAACCAAGGATTGTCTGGCTGGTGGTTGCGAGCCCAAGTCAACGAAGATGGTGTTGGTAGCGTCGTCGAACTGCAAGGTTTGGGCAGTGCCTGGAGCAGCCAAGAACAAGTAGTTGATACCGGCACCTTCATGGAGAGAAGAGATACCAAAGTTATTGATCTCTTGGTTGGAAGATTGGGCAAACAATTGCACTTGTCTGATAGCGGCCAAGGCTGACGAAGACAAAGTCAAAAGGGAAGCGGCAGTTAAGAATTTCATGGTTGGTATATTATAAGAAGCGAATGACGTGAATAGGGGAGTAGAGTAACGAAAGAAGAAAGAGAGAGAAAGACAAATCAAAGTTGAGTTGAAGGGAGTGGGGGGATGATAGTTGTTTAAATATTATTTTCTTTTGGGGTACGCCAACTGACCTCTAGGTAAAGTACCCTTTGGACGAAGGCTGTAGAGGAAGACAAATTGGGTTTTTCTCAGCATATGTTTATGTTTTCTTATGCTTGTTTGTTCTGTAAGTAAAGCCAAATTCTTGAATAAAGTTCTGGCTACCGTTGTGCTTCTAAATTTAGCGCCTCCACTTATTCCCATTGTTGTTGCTGCTGCTGCTGCTGCTGTGGGTTGGGTGTTTTGTGGATGCGGTTTTAGATCTTGCAAGGCATCAGAAAAATTTGGTCGATGAGGTCACGAGCCCCGGAGCGGCCGCCCTCCCAACTACTCCCCTATGACGTCGCCATTACTGTCCAGAAAAGACCAAGCACCTTGCTGGTTTCAACACCACGTTTGTCTACAGGTGGAGGTTGGGGGGTCATGTTGAAAGAAAGCCAGAAGTGCGTCACCGTGTTTACAATTACCATCATGCATGTAATTTAAGGAAACTCGGAGATACAACGTCATGTCATGTATTGCTGTTCAGGCGTAATGCAACGATTGACGATGATGAGATCATGTTATACGCCCTCGACATCACCAAGAAAAGCTATTATTGGCAAAACAAAACAAACACCTGATAATCCACTAAAGCAAGAGAGGACTTTGCTTTTCTATTTTTCTTTGAGCTTCCTCTCTTCTCTCCTCTTTCTTGATTGGTTATTATATTGGTCGGACAAACTTGCCCAAGCTTTTTTCCTCGTTGTTCCGAAACCAGTAAAAAAAAATAAACAAAGTTGCGCTATACCCCCACAGCAATAATCTTCCAGCGCCCCTATGGTCCTTCCCTCTTACAGCTAAGCCAGGAACTTTCGATGGTTGGCTTTTGCATGTTTTAGTATTTTTTGCGAGAGAATCACCCTTCCCTTTTTCTCTACCCCAGCCACCTCCGTGATCTGATCTCATCAGCAACGCTGGCGCTTGATCTCGCCTGTTTCCCCATGTCTCCTATTTCCCTCGGTACGCCCTGATACCCCCCACTCATCAAACACAGAAACTAAGAAAAAGTTTAGAATGCTAAGAAACAATCACCACACCACCATCAAGACTCTGATGTTTTCTTGCATGCACACCCAACCCCAAACTGGTAATCGATTGCACCAATTTGGAATCAAAGAAAACCACCGAAACGTGGTTCTGGCAATGACGTTGTCCAAACAGGACGACAATTCTTGGGAATGTCTTGAAATTACACCATAGCCAAAACACCAATGAAAAGCACACGACTCTGGTAAGGCGTGTGGACGCTCGATTTCTTGACTTGTTCTTAGAGAAGCTAATCACGCTGATGTCATTGGTAATACACCCTATGACGTTTCAGGAAACATTTTCCACGTTTTAGAAACACCCACAGAAGCAACACCGCCCTAGGTTACAGTTTTAGGTTGGGGGTATTTTTGGCTTGGCTATTGTTTGGGAGGTGTTCCTACGTTCGCGTCAATCTCAAAATTCTAACTCAAACACGGTAGTCGCAGGGCTTGTCGAGCAATCTCTTGTTGACTGACGGTTATTGGCTGATGACACGAGGAAGTTGGGGCAGGCGTCGTGTTAAGTTGGAAATGTTGCTAGGATCGTGTACACTGTAAGATACAAAGTTACTGCAAAATTGGCTGTGGGTATTCCTATACACCGATTACCACGGGCCACCTGAGTACGCTGAAAGAGTACCTTATGAGCGAAGCTTTTGACTACTCCAGTATGGAATTGCGAATAATGTTATCTATAACCTCTTTTGAAATTGGTTATATTTTGGAGAAATTATGGGAGCAAAATTTAACTTGGAATTGACGAGAGCTACCAAGTGGCAAATGTATAAAAGGTTCTACAACTTCTAGAGCATTAAGAAGAATACTCTATAAAGACCCAAACATACTGTAAAGCAAGCTAATAACACAGCACCATTACTAGGAGAGCCTTAACAGAGGGTCTACTCGTGAGAGAACCTATCAAAATTTCACGGGACTGAAAATACCTCAAAGAGGACGTGTATAAAACCCATTGAGACACTTGAGACGCATGAGTGGTTTACGTAATGGCCAACAAATCCCAAGGAGTGAACTTCCCTGTCCATCCTTGTCTTTAAACCCTTGAAGACGAGATTCTTTTACGTGACCATGTCTTCTAGTTATACTTCTGTGTTCTTATCAGTGCGTAGACAGCAACTAACAAGGGGCCGTAAATGAGTGAGTGCCTGACAACCATTCAAGCTACTCATTCCTTAACTTTACAAATAAACCAAATCTGTTTGAAGGAGAGCTAAGCTCCGCCTGTGTTGTTGAAGCCACTGAATTCTCGCGCTGGTTGGAAATTCGACCTAGCGATCACGAGGTTAGCTTGGGTATATAGGGTTGACACGGGAGAGAAAGGGAGTTCCGATAGCTAAGCGGCCGCTACAAATATGTCATCATGAATGCGTTCCGTTCAATTGGTTCACACAGCCCTGTTTAACCACGAGTACCCCCTAGCCCCTCGTCAACCAAACGATTTGCGCGATGCAAAACATGGTGACTGCATGCCGGATACAAGGATATAACAGAAGAGGGTTCTCTTACACTTTCGGGTATGTGAATAAGATTAGCGGGAGAGAGAGAGAGAGACGAAGCGATGGGGGTGTGGGTATTGTCTGTAGTGATGTCAATGTGACGAAAAGTTTATGTCATCAAAGGGTTCCCAAGCGAGTAATTAAGAGAGCAATTACTTTTGGCAGTGGGCAAGGGGGGAGAAGAGCACAATTTAGAAACTGGCTTAGCGATTAACTATGGGAATTCCAGTGCGTGGAAAAAAATAATCATACAAAACAAAAAGAACCCACACCAGCTGCAGTGATACACACACCACACATCTCAAACAGTTGTAATATTTCACTCTTCTTCAACACTTATTATTTATAACAACAGGCTTTGTCAAACCACAGATAGCTGCAAGAAGCAACCAACCCTGTTCTGTTTATTACTACCACTACCACTCTTGCATCTGTTGCCAGCCTTTCTTTTTCAACTTTTCCTTTATCAGAAGTATCAGAACACAGCTTTTTCAACATCCCCCCCTTCACCGCACATCCCACTAGAACATCCCTTTATGCCATTCCGATAATACATCCAAGCAAATGTTCACCAAATTAAGAGAGTTATACAACCGTTACACACGAAATCGACGCCAGTATGGCTACGGTTTCTATCTCAGAGAGGGCATCCACGATGTGGCTTCCAAAGTATACCCCTACGCCAAGGTGGTTTTGCCAAACTTCCGAGCAGTACATTACTTTTACATCATCACAATGGTCATATTGGGCTCCATTTTGATCTACCCAGTCAAGACAACAGCATACATTGACTCCTTGTTTTTTGCCAGTGGTGCTTCCACCCAAGCAGGGTTGAATCCTGTCAATGTCAACGATTTATCCTTGTATCAACAGATCATCATATACCTTTTTACATGCCTCACAACGCCAATATTCATCCATGGGTCGTTGTTGGTGGTCAGACTCTACTATTTTGAACGCCATTTTGACAACATCAAGGAAAGGTCGTTAATGGACTACAGAATGAGGAAATCCGCAACCTTAGCCAGAATGGCAACACAGGAGACCATGAGCTCCACACGAATGAACACTTTTAACAACCAAGTCCTAGGGTTTAGAAGAAAACAACAAGAACCGTTCCAAGACGAAGAAAAAGGGTTATCGTCGTCTACTCCGCCATCATCAACAACACAGAACTCAGACAATGCGAATGGGTTGTACCTGGGAGAAAACGATGTCGAACACCATAGCGAGCCATCCGATACCGAAGAGGAACTGGTCACCCCCACAGAAGAAGGAACTGCAGCAACAGACGAAGGGAATGACGCTGAAAAAATACACTTCCAGGAGCCGGTTCGACCTAAGCACACCCGGGCAAAGTTTGGGGCTATTCCGAAGCCTAAACGAAAAAAATCCATCGATCC
The DNA here is from genome assembly GCA_030565125.1 of Candida pseudoviswanathii. Lineage (NCBI taxonomy): Eukaryota > Fungi > Ascomycota > Pichiomycetes > Serinales > Debaryomycetaceae > Candida > Candida pseudoviswanathii. Next base: position 10,657 of record JAJMBE010000114.1, read on the forward strand.
CGAAGATATGTACCGCTCGATCAATATGCTACAGCAGAATAAGAAAAACGAAGAGAATGATTCCAGTGGGGTACACTTTTCAAATGTTGAATCGCCAAGCAAGAGGCGACCTTTCAGTCCGACAAGTATCAGTTTCCAATTGGGCGATCGTCCCGGCAGCAGAAGCAGTCACCGTAACGCCCATAGCAACGACAATGGAGATGATGACGACGATATTTTGATTATCAAGCCACCTATTGAAATTGAGAACTCGGACTCCAAGAACCCCATCTTCACGCGAAAGAAGAAGCACCCTGATGCACCTTCAAGAGCCAAGAGTTGGATAGCAAGCAAGAGGAAGAAGAGCTTTGATCCTTGGACTAATAGATTAAGAAGGCAGTTGTCTAATACTAACAGAAGAAAGTCGTTTAACGCTCACACTGACACGGATGATGATTATGATGATGAAGAAGAAGAAGATGCGTCAATTGATTCAGAGAACCAACACACTGAAGATGAGCATGGCCATGATAATGATCATGCTGTCACAGATGGAGAGGATGATGAAGATGATGAAGATGACGAGGATGAAAATGATGACGATGACGATGATGAGGAAGACGAAGACGACAATGAAAACCACAGCCACAACGATGAGGAGTATGATGGTGCGCCAATGACCAAATCTCAATCTCATTTGGTGTTTCCGTCAAAGGATGCAACCGGGGGTAAGAAATTTGCCAAAAGAAGCAATACACTAGACATTCCACAACGGACTGATAACAATGACATCTCATCCACTACCAATAGGAAACCCAAGTTTGTGCCCCAGGCCAAACCTAGGACCAAGAAACCAAAGAGGCGAAGAACCACAAGTTTTGACTTGCCACGAAGCCGAACCCAGTCAATCGGTAACGGCTCTATTGAAAACGTCGACTCCAATGATTCATACCACCACATATCGCGTACGATGAGTGGTAACTACTTATCTTGGGCTCCAACAGTGGGGAGAAACTCTACATTTATTCGTATGACGGAAGAACAGAAGGACGAATTGGGAGGTATAGAGTACCGTGCGGTAAAGTTGTTGACCAAGATCATTGCTGTTTACTATGTTGGTTTCCACGTTATACCTGGCATCATGCTTCTCATTTGGATTTACTGCATGCCCAACTACAAAAATTTAATGAATGAGATTGCTATCACTCCAGCTTGGTGGGCATTCTTCACCGCGCTGTCATCATTCAATGATTTGGGGTTCACGTTGACTCCGGATTCCATGTCTTCGTTCAACTCAAATGCATACGTGCAGATTCTTTGCTCGTTCTTGATTGTGATTGGTAACACGGGGTTCCCAATTTTCTTGAGGTTCATCATCTGGGTGATGTTCAAGTTTGCCAGACCCTTGTCGTTGACCAAGGAATCACTAGGGTTTTTGCTTGATCATCCACGTCGTTGTTTCACTTTATTGTTCCCCTCGGTACCCACGTGGTGGTTATTTTTCATATTGGTTGTCTTGAATGGGTTTGATTTGGTGATTTTCTGTATCTTGGATTTGCACAACAAGGCATTTGAAGACATCGATAGAGGATACAGAGTCTTGAATGGATTGTTCCAAGCATTCTGTACCAGAACTGTTGGATTTAGCATCATGGACTTGTCTCAATTGCATGCCGCCACCCAAGTGAGTTACTTGATCATGATGTATATTTCTGTGTTGCCAATTGCCATTTCTGTGAGGCGAACCAATGTTTACGAAGAGCAATCCTTGGGAGTTTACGCCAAGGATGAAGGCAGAGGCAGAGACAATGTTGACGAGACGAGACCTTCGAACTATGTTGGTTCGCATTTGAGAAACCAATTATCTTACGATTTGTGGTATATCTGTGTCGGGTTGTTCATTATTTGCATTGCAGAAGGCAGCAAGCTACAGAAACAAGACATCAGATTCAGTATCTTCGCAGTGTTGTTTGAAATTGTCAGTGCATACGGTACTGTTGGAATGTCGTTGGGGTACCCAGACACTGACTGCTCTCTTAGTGCCAAGTTTAACGTTGTTTCAAAGTTGGTGATTATTGCGATGATGATCAGAGGAAGGCACAGAGGTTTGCCATATGCTATCGATCGTGCTATTATGCTTCCAGATGCCGATATGAAGCGTCACGATAGATTACAAGAAGAGCATGCGATTAATAGGCACCAGACCATGGAAAGAACCACTACGCTAGGAAGAGTCGCAACGTTTGGTGGTGGCCCAATGGATGGAGGTAATAACTTGATCACAAGAGTGCTCACAAACATTGAAGGTAGACTTAGACGTCGGAGACAGTCAACCTATTCCGATACGTCCTCATCCTCAGGAGGCGTGCCCACAAACCAGACGTCTGACCGCTCTAACAGTCCTATGGTCAGCGAAGACCCACACTACGTCGTTACAACTGTTAGTCACATCTAAGTAGAATTGAAATGCATGTTAATTATTTATTTATTCTCCCGCCCACTACAAGTAATTTTTTCTATTTGCCGTTCTGATAAATCTTCTTAGTTGCCATTCCACATCAGCGTCCTTATTATCCGGCAAGCCCAACCTAATCTCATACAACCTCATCTCAAACCTCGGTCCAATCTCACTGATCTCCACCGCGTCCTTCGCCTTAACATACACATGGTGTCTCACCGATATATAATCATCATTATTCACAAACGTGATCACCCTGGAGCTATCCTTCTTAGCGCCGGGCGGGAACAAGTGCTGCAAGATCTTCACGACCCTCTTCCCCAACGGCGTGTTGAAGTTCTCGAAGATCAAGTGCGGGTACGACTCTGAGACGTTGCCCAAGTTCGGCAAGTCATGTCTCAACTTGACGTTATGCAACGTGAAGATGGCCGTGGGGCCATGGGGAAAGTGGCTAATCGTCACACTGGACGGGACGCCCCTGTGCTCGTGCAAGACAATCATGTCGGAGATCTGTACGCGCGAACACGTGCCCACGAGGTCAGATATCACGTAGTTACCTCGGTTCAACTTCAAGCTGTTGGGGAACATCAACTTGATCTCCTTCAGGAACTGCAAGAGCTTGACGGACGGGTCACGCGACGTCGTGATGAGGACCTTGGGGTCCGCAATCCCCGAGAGCGCGGAGTACTCGTCGTCGATCTCGAGGTTGGCGTCGTCCTGGACGCTCTCGTCGTAGATGAAGTCTTTTTGTAATTTCTCGTCCTCAGCAACTTCTTTGGAGAGGGGTTTGCCGGAGGCAAGGGCGGCTTTTAATTGTTGTCTTTTCTCGGTTAGTGAGGATTCTTGGAGCTGTAAAGCTTTTCTATAAAGATATTCTCTTCTTTCTCTGGCTTGCTTTCTGATCATGGTGGGTGGGTAGTGGAAGTGGAGGCGATTAAGGGTTGATATTGAGATGTTATCAGTTTTTCAGATTTTTTTTTATTTCTTTGCGCAGAGATGGTGGTTTTGGGTTGCGCACGACTGGACATATGAAAAGTACGTGGAGTTTCTATGGAGAAGGATAGAACCTCATGAGAGCAGGAGAGTGGTAGGAGTAGGCTCTTAATATGCTCGTAGAACAGGTGTGTTCATTCGTAACTCGTTCAGAGACACTTCTGTTTGACTTCTGTAAAGTACCGAATCCGGGTAACGTGGTAGACTAACTGCACAGTTCAGAGCGTCCTCCTACAAACACAGCAAGAGCTTTGGCCCTAGTAACTTGACTCTCAACTGTTGATGCTCTTCCATTACTTGCAATGGCGAGACGCTAAGAAGTCTGCGAATTCCGCCTGTCCCCTTTCGTGCTATCGATCTTCCGCCCGGCCGCGATCAAAACAGCGAACAAACTTTTCCAGTATAAAGACTCACCCCAGAATCTTCTGCCGCGAAGAAAAGCTCCCAAAAAAGCCCACTCCAGCTCAACAACCATAACCAACCAACCAACCAACCAACCATGTCAAACTATCCACTCAGCACCAACGGCAACAACGACGAGTCCGATAATGATCAGGAATCCTTGTTAGACTTTGAAAGATTGGGATCCACGTTACCACCAGCTTTGAAGAGATCCGCATCTTCGTTATTCGAAGCAATTCAGGCTACTCCCACCGTAGGCACCCCAGCCGCTGGTCTCCCTACGTCGCCAAGCGCCGCTAATCCGCACCATCCTTTCAATAATGACCCTAACTTGAAGTCACCGCAGCCCCAGCACGCTAGGGACGTCTATCAGCAGGTCCCGGGAAGACCTCCGCAAGCCACGCCAAACTTGAGGAACTCGAACTTCAGACAGCACTTGATTTCCAAGTTGTCGAAGCTGGAGAACGGCAGGGAGAGCTCTCCTATTCCGTTGCCCAAGCCGCGGTTCGACGAGAACACGTACAAGCCTGCGTTGAACACGAAGCAGTCGTCCACGGGTGTGTTGTGGGCGACTGAAAGAGCCTCGGAGTACGGGTACGACTCGGAGCATGTGGGAGACTGGGCGAACTTGGGCCAGGGTGCGCCTGAACATGGTGACTCTATCCCCGGATCGTTCCCTAGACCGAAACAGATCAATTTGCCTGTTGATTATCGTGAGTATGCTCCAACTGCTGGTGTCAAGCCACTCAGAGAAGCGGTTGCTAATTACTACAATGTCACGTATCGTCAGGACAAGGCATCGAAGTACACGTATAAAAACGTCTGTATTGTTCCTGGTGGTAGAGCTGGGTTGACACGTATTGCAAGTATTATCAGCGATGTGTACTTGTCGTTCTTCCTCCCGGACTACACCGCGTACTCTGAGCTTATTGCCACGATGAAGAACTTTTCGCCAATCCCGGTTCCGTTGAAGGAAATGGACAATTTCGAGATGCACTTGGAGTTGATCAAGGACGAGTTGGCTAGAGGTATGGGTGCTCTTTTGACGTCGAACCCACGTAACCCCACTGGTAATTGCTTGTCAAGGGACCAATTGCGCGAGTTGCATCGCATGTGTCGTGAAAAGTGTTTGCTCATCATGGATGAATTCTACTCGCACTACTACTATGATGAAGGGTGTACTGGATCTTCCATCAGTTCGGCTGAGTACGTCGAGGATGTGAACCAAGACCCCGTTTTGATCTTGAATGGGTTGACCAAAGCGTTCAGATTACCAGGCTGGAGAATCTGTTGGATTCTTGGTCCCGAAGACTATATCAATGCTCTTTCTTCCGCTGGGTCCTTCTTGGACGGTGGGTCCAACTCCCCATTGCAACACGTTGCTGTGGATTTCTTAGAGCCATTAAAAGTGAAGAACGAAATGAAGGCCTTGCAGATGCATTTCAAAATGAAGCGTGATTATGTCATTGGAAGATTAACAAAGATGGGCTTCCCATTCACAAAGAAAACCATTCCAAACTCGACATTCTACTTGTGGTTGAACTTGAGCCATTTGCCAGGGAAATTGAGCAACGCCTTGGGGTTCTTCCATGAGTGTTTGCATGAGAAGGTCATCGTCGTCCCTGGATTCTTCTTCTTGATCAACCCACAGAACTTGGCCCACATTGAAGAGATCATCTGGTACCACTATGTTAGAATCAGTTATGGTCCTGAGTTGCATCATTTAGAAGCCGGTATGGACGGTATAGAGCGTATATTGCACAGATTCGGATGCTTGCCTTATGAAATCGGCAAATAGAATAGACTGTTAATACATGACACACATACATGCTCTATCTCATTAAATCAATATATTAAATTAAAGTACGAAAACTCCAAATCGATATGTCTATAAAAGAGAGTTTCTAAATTGCATTACACCTTCTCAGCAACGACTTCTTCAGGAGCGTTTGGCTGTTGGTCACTGTCAGAAAACCCTTCACTACCTTGAGCTTCTTTTGCCATCGCAGCAGCAGCAGCTTCCTTCTTGGCTTTTTCCTGTGCCATCTTCTTAAAGAACGCCACGTAGCCGTACGGACTTCTTTCCCTGAACTTTGCACCATAGCGGCTGAAAATGAACGGGACGGGGACCATCGCCAACGAGATGAACGCGAAAAGGGAGCCGGCCCAACCAATCCCCAAGTTCTCGAAACACTGCACGGTGAAGAGCGGGAACACGGACGCCAAGATGTATCTCATCAAGTTATTAGCTGCGATGGCTGACGCGACAAACATGGGCGGGAACGACATGGCGAAGTAAAGCACCACGGACAAGAAGATCAAGATCAAGCCAAACCCGAACGGGAAACCGCTGGCGGTGGGTGCCATCCAGTGCACGGACTCGGTGCGTCCCGTCCAGCCTAGCCAGAAAAGAGCGATTGGCAAACATGGGGCACCGATCTTGCCTATGAGAAGCTTCCTTTCAGGCGGATCCCAGATGAAGTTGCCGTTCTCGTCACGCTTGCCTCGTGTGCCGTCTGGGTTCTTGGGGAAGAACATGATTTTGTCGAAGATGACGTAGACGACGACACCGAAAATCAAGCCGAGACCGACGGCGATGAATGGGAGACCAGAGACACCGAGGTCCATGTGGTAGACGCCTCTGAAGATGACTGGGAAGGCCTCGAAGAATCCAAACAAGACGGCAAAGATGAAGGAAATGTAAAGGGATAAGATAAACACGATGGGCTCGCTGTAGATCAACTTGACTGGGAGAAGCAAGTTGTACTTGACGACCTTCTTAAGGAAGGCGATGTCGACAGTAGGAGCATCGACATTCAATCCTCTCTTACGTGCGATCCTGGTTAAAATGACCGGCTTGTAGGTCTCTGGAGAAAGGATAGTGAAGGGCCAGACGGCGCCGAAAAACATCAACAAGATCCATGCCGAGGACCACTGCCAGTTTTTGTGCTCGGAGGCAAACCCACCAATGATTGGACCAATGACGGGACCCAAGAATGGACACAAACAGAAGATAGCGACGGCAAATGACTGGTCGGCTGGGTCGTTGGCCCAAAGATCGGAAATCGTACCACTTGCAACGGACATGGCTGGGGATGAGAAAAACCCACAGAAGAAACGCAACACCAAAAGGGTTCTGATGTTCTTAGATAAGCCAACACCCATTGTGAACAACATGGCAACGGGCATGGAGTAGACGTAGACGGGTTTACGACCGTAAACTTCGGACAAGGGGGCAGCCAAAGCAGGACCAATAGCTAAACCCAATAAGTAGAAGGTCAAGCCAGAAAGACACAACTCTTGGGAAGCGCCGAATCTATCCATGATTTCTGGGATACCACCAGTGTACAATGACGAACCCAAGGAACAAACAAGACACAAGAATGCCGCAGTGTAGGTGATCATCCACTTCTTCCACTTTGCCCAGTTGTGTGGGTTTGCCATGTCTTCAGGGGAGTCAAACTGTAATTCCTGTGGTGTGTACACCTTTTCGTCTGGCTGGCCCGTCCGACTGGCGGACCCTGTTTTCTTAGGATGCAATGATTCTTCCTCCTGTTCGATTTCTTCTTCGGCCAACTCTTCAATCGAACGACGAGATCTCATTCTTTCAATCGTGAACTGTCTATTCAATCTGTTTTCTTCGTCAATGTCGTAATGGTCCCCGTGTATGACTTTAGGGTGGGAGACGTCTGAATCTTCAATTTCTTCGTCATCGTCGTCGTGATCTTGCTCATCGTCTTTGCCCTTGGCTTCTGGTGCGTAGGGCAAATCATGTGCACGCACGGTGCTGTGATCGTCATCGCTCTGGCTGAGGTTTGGTGCTGGGGTATCATTAATGGAGGCAGGTTTCTGGAATATTTCGTGGTTGTTGTGAGTGACACCGTGGGTTTCATTTTCATTGTCGTACTCTTCAGCCGTGTCGTATGCAGATAAATCTGTGTTTGACGAGACCGAACGTCTTGAGTCCTGAGCGTTGTCGGATGTGTTAGAGGCAGAAGCAGCTTGTCTGAGCTGGTCCTCTTCTTCTTTGGAAGTACCAAATAACCCCATGGCTAGTAAAATGTAGCGAGATGAAGCTTGTGGAGAATGGTGGTTTCACTTGACTTGGCCAAAGGAAATTATAGATCTTGATGAGTAGCAAGAAAATAGTGGGAATTAGCGAGGTATATAAAAGAAAACACTGGGTGAGTGTGGCCGCCATTGAACATCTAGAACTATTTATACTATTGGGAGAGGCAGAAGGGGAATGGTGCAAGACGAGTGGAATTAGTGTACATAACGGCATTGCTACTTTTTTTTTCTTTGTGAAGCAAAAAACGGCCCGGAGATAGTCTAGTGTCACAAAACCTCCGCAAGGACTTAAGCCATTTGTATTATCCCGATTCCAACCACATCACTGTGGTTATACACTTTGCCAGAAGGATGTACACTAACAGAGCACAACGCAACTCTAATTGCACCGCTTTCTTGCCTCTCAGCCAGATGCTTGAAGCCCCTGCCAAGTGTGTCCGTGGCACGGGGAACAAGATAACCTTGACAGAGTGGAAGAAGATGGGTCTAGTGGGAGTTGAAACACAGGTGATCTGCGTCACAACTACGAGGCTTCGTTGAAGGATGACACAATAATCCGAACATTGGAACGGAAAAATGTGGATAAATCTTTTCATTTGCCTGTGTGGTTCTCCAACCGCTTACTACATGCATGTAGGTTACAAAACAGAGGGCATTACCCATTAACAGCTCTTGCTTTCCGCTTCCCGACACCGATAAGTAGCCGTTTATGACACACACACACACACACACACACACACATCGGCTTATTAATCGTCAAGCACGTGCCGCGGGGTTACGAAGATACTTAATCTGTCTATTTTTCTTAACTCAAGTGAGTGTGATAATCCTCCCTTTGAAATGCCATGTGACCCGGTTAGAATATTCCATGGTTATTTCGACAAAGAGGCCAATCTTTTGGTAATGGAGTGGCTGGAATTTCAACCACCACTACGAATTGCGTCGGTGGCTTTGCCCTCCATAAAATGCTCTCCCGGAGTTAGTGTTTCTCAAGGTGATACAAAACCACAGAGGTGCCAGTGCAATCACCTGTTAATCACCATCTCGCTTACGATACCCTTCACAGGGTAACGAACATGTGTTTGCTACATTAGACGAAGGAGATACATAACAAGCCACACAATGAGTAATAATAAATCATAAGCGCAATGTCTATATATTTTCTATTTATCAACCCCGTAATATGCCCTTGCTCTAATGTAGCCAAACGTGAAATTGCACCCAAAAATAACCAACCCTAGCCCAAGCACAAATATGTAGAACTTCAAGCTCAACGGCTCAATCAAGGAGTTGATGATCATCCCGATAATCTCAGCACTCATAAGCGAAACGTTGCTCAACTTATAAGGGTCCTGCTTCATGCACCGTTCAAATTTCTGACACTTGGAAATCAACAACGGAACCAAATTCTCGGCGTCATCACACCCATTCTGGTAGTATGACCGCCGGCATGCTTCTATGCTTATCATTAGATTTGTTTGCTGCTGGGATATCTTTGACCTTATGTCCATGCTGATTGTCCGAAACAAGTAGTAGAAGAGATACACGGCATAGAGGGAAGCAATAAAGTTGATGACTAGCTGGAGGTAGGACATCAACATGTAAGGGATTCTCTCAGTAGGGGAAATGTTTCTTTGCCATGGCGATGGAAGCTCCAAATGGTTGTTTCTCTTGTATTCTTCCAAGTAGTGACGATGCTGTTCGATCTGCTGTCTGTATTGCTCAATCTGCAACTGCTTCTTCTCTTCTTCAAGCGAATCTAGCTTGGAACTTGAACCGTTCTGGTTGTTGTAGTAGTAATAATGGTGATGGTGGTTGTGAATAGTCATCGGTGGATGTCGATCCATGTATGGCTCACTGAAACCACCCAATGTTGGAGGCGGCAGGGTTGCCCTGCTAGGCAAGAACGAGTTGATGTTGGTGCTCTGGAATGACGTGCTGTTGGTACGTTGTGTTAATATGCCTTCGGATCTGATTGGTTCATAGGCACTCGTGTCAAACTCATAGTCAACCTCTGGGGATTTGGGATAAACCTCTTCGTGTTCTCTAGCCGGAGGCGGCATTAATAGTAATGGTTTCTTGATTGCAAGTTTTGCCCCCATCATGGTTGGAGAAAGCAACGCAAGTAGTCCGTCGTCACCCGCAACTTCTTCCGGCTCCTCTTTCTTATGCTCTTCAACGGGAAGACCCTCATCAACATCCATTATCACATCTTCAATTTCATCACGAAATGCAAGATCTTCTGTGTTATCGATATCCATAGGATCATCAATGAATTCATAGTCCTCGTAAACTTCCTCCACGCGTAGCCCCGTGTCCCTATTCGGTCTATCATCTAACGACAATGACAGTAGTAGCGCCCCATCTTCGAAATCAGTGTATATGCCTGACCTGTTGTATGCCATCGGAGGTGAAGAAGTAGTCAAAGGGCAAAAAGGACAACCAGGATCTCGTGCTTTGATCATGGCGTGTACATTTTTCATTTTTTTTTTTCTTCTGTTGGAGGGACGTGTAACAACGCACAAGAAAAGTTGCAGCAGATCCAACAGCTCATCTCTGGATTACCACCAGCTAAACACCTCAGACAACCAACATGGCATCGAAACGTAAGAAGAAGGAGAAACAGAAGGATTTTGTTAAGACAAAGTTGAAAGTGGGAAAGACTGCCCAGAAACCAGACAACTACACCGACACTTCATTCAGAGCCAAGACCATCTCATTACCAAACCAATCAATTGCATCAAATGCCAGTTCGGGAGCATCATCATCATCCGGATCCCCGTCCGGTGTGTCTTTAGCTACACTAACCCACCAGTTATCATTAACCAAACATCATTCACCCAACACCAGAAAGGAAGTCTTGACCTACTTGCAAACCCACTTGCCTTCCAACCCCTCATACTACAAGAACATCATGACAAGCATTCTCCCGTTGATACTAGACGAAGACAAAGACGTACGGAAGGCGTTAATGGCATTGATATCCGCTATAGCAACTAAACAACCAGGCTTGATAGACTTGCATTTACGCACCATGATCCTATTAATATTATCCGCCATGAGCCACATTGTGCCGAATATCAGAACCACAAGCACGCATTTCTTGAAGATCGTGGTGGAGAACAGTCACGGGAACTTGCTCAACTCGTACTTTGTCAAGATCATGAGAAACTATTTCGTGTTGATGGGGTGGAGTATGAATGAACAGGACGCGGGCCTGAAGAGCGTCGCGATCACGAACTTGAGCTTGAACGCTATGAACGCAGGTTCCAAGATCGCCAGGGTGGGTCATTTGCAAAACTTGAACAAGTTCTTGCTGAAGTCATTGCTGTACGATGAGGGTGACGACGCAGGAGAGGTGAAGATGGAAGTCAGCATACATCCACAGAGTTACCGGTATCTCCTCACCAACACCATCCAGCCATACCAGCCCTTAAAGTTGTTTGTGACTGAGTTTAAGAGCGATAACAAGACCGACGGGATCTCGATGCTAGATCTCAACTCGATCTCCACGGAGGATTTAGATACGAGGAAAAAGATCATGAGCGATGTGTTCAAGCCGCTTTTGCTTAAAAATTTGAGCGCTTTCGTTAAAGAAGGCGGTGATATTGGACGAGAGGCGAATAACTGTATCTCCATAATCAACGAAACATGTGTAGATCAAGAGCAATAATGGTGTCATAATACACGATAGAACTCCCCCATTTTTTGGGCAAGTGGGAACGACGACTCGAAAATTTTTCATTTCTCTATTCACCTTTCTTCCTCCAACAGCAACAACAACCCACACACAATGTTTAGGTCAATTATAAAACACCAGAGGGGATTGTTGCCAAGAGTCGCTGTTCCTAGGGTCACGTACTCCCCTGCATCACTCACCACCTTCCATTCATTCCACACATCTCCCGTCAGCAACGCCAAGAGGAGCTCGAAGAAGGGCAAGAAGCGCCAGCAGGACGAGGAAGAAGAAGAGGAAGAAGAAGGCCGACAGAATGCGAAAGACGCCTCTGCTGCACAGGAATCCGAGCCCACGATCGACTTGGACCATGTCACGAAGAGCTTTGAGACCATTCTCGGCAAGTTCAACAAGCAGGCGACGGACATCAAGTTGGGCAAGATGTCGACGAAGATCTTTGACGAGATTGACGTGAACGTGGGCAAGAGAGGCGAGGACATCGTTGTGCCGTTCACGGCCGTGGGACAGACGAACATACAGGGAAGAAACTACGTTATTAACTTGTACGACGAGGCGTATGGCCAGAATGTGATCAACGCGATCATGGGATCCGGGTTGAATATGAGTGGAACGATTGACCCGAATAACAAGTTCCAGATCAAGGTCCCTATTCCGCCGGTCACCACGGAGTCGAAAGAGGCGAATGCGAAGAGGTTGAAGGATGTTTATGAGATGTATAGGAATAACCAGAAGACGAACTCGTTGAATTCGGTGAGGGCAGAGGCTAGACATAAGTTCCAGAAGAAGTTGAAGCTGAAGAAGATGACTGATACCCAACACCAGATATTGAAGAAGTTGGAGGCTTTGCACAAGACTTATGCGGATAAGTTAGCTGACTCTTTCAAGGCTGCTGAAAAGAGTATCCTTAAATAGTTAAACTACTGTATATATATTCGTTATTTGCTAACCACTTCTAAATAGTCACAAACAACCGGGCATGGTTCTTTTTGCACCACTTGATTATCTGTAAGCTTATTTCGATTATCTTCTTTGACTGTAAGGGTTTACCTCCATCTTGGATGTTGTCTATGATGCAGTGGAACTCGTAGTGTTTGTCCAATAGCATGAACCCAATTGCGTTCTTCTGCTGGAGGTAAGTTAGTTTCTTGTAGTTCACACCATCATCGAACTTGATGATCTTGGCTTGGTTGAACTTCAACTCGTTGTAGATTTTGATGTATTGCAAGCTGGAATATTCGTCCGATGGCAACTCGCTCATCACAAACTGGTTCAACGAGATATCCTTGTAGATGAAGTGTCTGAATATCAACGGTGCTTCAATGTTCAACGGCATGTTGAGCTCATTTCTTAACTTGTGGGTCAACTCAGGTTTGGTATCTAACTTGTCAAATATTTCGTCAGCTGTGAGCTTCAACGTGTCAAATGCATTCTTGTTCCCACTGATCAACATTAGCGTGAGGTCGTTAAAGTGTCTGACAAAGATGTAAAGAAACCCATGGTCGTTGAAATTGGACATACATATGGGCATCCATAGGTCCTCGTTCTGTCGGTTTTGGCGCTTTGGTAACGAGTTGATGATAAACAACAAGACATTCAAATCCTCGTTCGGGAGATTGTGCTGCTTCGGGTGGAGGTAGTTCAAAATCTTGTCCTGCCTCGACATCAACAACGTGAATATGATCTCCTCGTTCTTGACATGGAGAATAGAGTTTAGCTTTGTGCGTAGCGTGTGTCTGACCTTGATGCTTTGTCTGGCTGATGCTAGCAATATCTGACTGATATACAACTCAAACGCTGCGTCTCTACCTCCAGTCTCCCCCGACCTCACTCCATACGTCAAGTTCATGCACAACTGATCCAAGTTCTCAAAATCCAACGGACTCAACACCCTTCGCAAGTCATAGTTCAAGCGATTGTTGAAATGCTTGTCGATAGCCGACTTGGACAAGATACTAAGCAAGTAATAGTACAAAGTATTCAATTGCAACTTCATGCTGGCGATATTCTCAAAGTATATCCTCGATATTGCTATCAAAATGATGGGGTTCTTGTTGATCGCCACCACTTTCATGCCTCGGCCAAACTCAATCACCTGTAAGTCCTGGTTGAAGTTCTCCTGGAAGCTCGATATTATCGTCGTCAATATCCCCATGTACCCGATAATCAAATCGTCTGATCCATTCATGGAGTAAATCGGCTTTCCCGCACTTGAAAATATGAAAAAGTGCTTGAGCTTATCGTGGAACTCCTTGTCGTCGTTCGACTTCGAAATACCGATATACTTATCATGGAATTGTTCGTTTGTCAAGCCCGACTCACCTAGCTGGAAGAACTCTCGATACGTGAACGACTCCGGACTCGAACCGTTCAACCCTGGGCTGACGCGATTGCTGGTGGTGTTGTCGAATCTGATATGCGGTATGCTATTCAAATCGTCCACGTACTCAGACAACCCTATCTCTGATATAATGCTCGAAGTGTCTGGTGCCTGAGACGGCACCGGTGTTGCGGCAATGTACGGCGACCCTCGTATTGACTGGATTTCCAGGCTAGCGTTCGCATAAGATATGGCTGTCGTGGGTTGCGTTGCTGATGTCGAGGCTGCGGTTGTTTTGGGGATTAATGCAGATGCTTTGCCTGGTACTTGCAAGGTCTTGGGGAGTGACATGGGTAATGTTGTAGTGACAGGGGAAGATTGGGAAGTATGGCTGGGTGTATTTTTTCTGTGTCGTTTTGATTTCCTCTGGTTATCAGTTTGGCTAATTCTAGGCTTCATAAAAAAATACGACACCTCGATTGGCCTTGTATCGAGGAACCAAGCCATGAAGGACCGTGGGCTGCCCTCTAGAGAGATCTTCTGGGTCGGGTGCTCCGTATCCATGAGTAGAGCCCACTCCTGAGAGCGCACGGCAACGTCAGGAGCAATCAGTAGAAACTCTGAATACTTTAAAATCTTATACCTATACACATATCCTCCCTATTTATCTTCTAAAGAGAAGGTAGTAGATCAAAAAGACCAATATCAAGCCCACGCCAACAATAGGAATGTACTGCTTCAACATTGCCTCAAAGTTGATCCTCTGAGCTCTTCGTCTATACTTCAAGGAGTCTTGCTTCAACGAACTCGACAAGTCGCTCATCTTATCCAACGAGTCACCTCTATACAACAAGTCTTCAATGTTCTTTGTCATGACTTTCTTGACATCGATCAAATCATCATTCAACTTGTCCAAGTTTGACTGAGCACGCTGATCCTGGTATATCTTCTTAGTCTTTTGCAAGAAATTATCAAACGAGTTGAACCCGTATGGTCTAGCCTTGGTGCTCAATGCCTCGTTGCCGTGACTGTTGAAGAACTCATGGGATATTTCCTGTAAATACGAAAAGGCCAACTTCTTGGGGTACGATTTGTTACATATGCAAATGTAAATGATGGAGTTGGAAATCAAGTAGTGGATGTTGTACAAATCTCCGGATTCTATGGTTGCCTGTGGTTCGGAGTTTGGAGTGATTCTGGATATCAATATTTTGCATTTCTTCTTTTGATCTGTCAAACTTGGGTTGCTTTCGTCATCGACTGACCCACATAATGGAAGGGCTGTAGGGTAAAAAGCGTTAGTATGGCTAGGGGAACAGAAGACAAGTCAATTGAGTAGGTTAACATACCGTCGTATCTATAAATCAATGTGGATTCAACCATGGCTGTATATATGAGGGTAGGTGGTTGGGAGTTTACTAACACAGTGTCAATATCTGGCATTTTTTTGCCCTACGAATTTCTGTTGTTTCTGTTGTTTCTCGTTTGTTCCTTTTGCACGTGATATTACATAAGCAAGGCAGAAACAAAAAATATTGGGCAGCAGCGACAGGGAAAAAATTCTCCCTCTGTTAGCTACCACAGAAATCAACCACCAGGATCACACTTGCTCTGAAGATTAAATAGCAGCACCAGTTACACCACTTGTTGATCCTAACAACACAGAGATACCCATACCATGGATCTATCCAACTTGTCAAACACCTTGCCATCCACCAACACAACGGCACCAAATACTTCCACCGCGTCCGCATCGTCACAAGCAAACCTAAATCACGAACTAACGAATCACTTCAAAGACGCTGCTAAGTCAGTCGCCGCCCTATACAACTCATCACTAAGCAGCCACAACAACAAGAACGACAAGGTCATCAAATCAGAGTTTGCAAATGCAGCAAAATCAGTGGCGTCGCTATACAAACTCAGCCAATCGTCCCAGCAGACGGCGCATTCCAAAGGCTACTTGCAGTGTCTCGACGATATCTTGTCCGTGCTAGCCAACGACGAAGACGTCGAAGACTGGGTACTAACTAAAAGAATAGCATTATTGAATCAAACCAATGCGAGGTCGCAATCAGCGGGGGATTCCCACAACCTGCAGCCACAGCAGCCAGTGCTGTCCGACTCGGAGGAGTTTAGCATACCGCAAGATTACGAGTTCAACTTCAGCCTGGACGTACGGCCCCCAAGCAGTTTCAGGGCAAGCATACCGCCAATATCGGTGCAGCATAGTCAGAAACAGAGAGTCGCGGTGAACAATCCGCATTCTAGACATAATAAGAAGTTTATCATTCCTGATGATGCAATAATCGAGGATCTTAGTGAAAGCGAAGAGAAGGAGTTGAGGCAACAGCAACAACATAAACTTTTCAGTGATATTCCATTGAAGAAGAAGAAGAAGTTGAACTAATGGTTACGACGTATATGAAACATGGAGAGAGGGACATTTGGCGTTATCTAATATTATCATGAGACAGGAGATTCTGTTCATAGATGGGCATACAGTATATAGAATATTACGAGTTACTGTTTATAACCTAGTTTTTTTACCGTTTATTAACTGTAGACCTATTAAAAAAGATGGGAGAGAGTGCTTAGTATGCAAACAATCCGTCTTCGTTACCAGTATATTCGTCTTCAAATTCACTCTCATCTTCATCGGAGGTCTCATCTTCGTCGCTGTCGTCGTCACTAATCTCTTCACTGCTGTCAATCACTTGTTCATCTTCGACCAAGCCTTCCAAGGTCAAGCACAACAAGTTGGTGTTCTTTGTGTGAGTGCCAGTGACCACTTCATTGGTGCTTTCGACATTACAGTTTGTCAATTTGCATTTGGTTTGTATGATGACGTCGTGGCCAATAATACAGTTCTCCAACGTCACGTCGTCGCCGATTTCAACATTATCCAAAATCAAACAACCAGTGATCTTGTTCTTTCTGCCAATCTTACAATTCGATCCAATGACACTCTTCTTGACATTGGTTTTATCTCCCAACTCGGTGCTCTCGCCAACTAAAGAATCATTACCCACATGGGCACTTGCCGTTTTGTCTTGTTTGGTAGAGTGTTGTGTTGTGGATTTGTTTATGGCTTGTAATTTCATGAAGTACCTATTGGCTTCCATTAACACTGGCAAGTTGTTGCATCTGAAGAAAGTGGCTTGTTTCGGCACAATGAATAATCCAACGTTTTCCTTGACACTCGAGTGTTTCCATGATCTTCTCGACAAGTCACGTACAATCTTGAGCAATGATCTTTTGGCAAAGTACGACTCAGTGTATTTGTCCTGTTGTTCTTCGAATATTCCAAAAATGTCTTTGCAGGACCCAATAAATATCCCACTGTTCAACAACTTATTACTTATGGTGGACGCAGGGTATCTCCAACACATCTGGGTTCTGATTGTCAATGCCTGGTGGAACTCGATATCCTGCGGGTTGTACATATCCAAAAGAACAGGGTTGTTATTGCCAGCGGCATCGTTGTCACTGTATATGGTGTAATTGCGTGGGAAGATCTTGCCCTTTTTGTCCTCGATATCCAATTGGTTCTTGTACGCAATTAGCAATCCCAAGTCGGAGTCCTGTTTGTTTCTGTAGGCTTCAATTATGACTTGTGGTGGTAGGTTGGTTATCATGTCACATGGAAGGATGATAAAGTTCTTGCTCAACACTCTGCCTTGCTCCTTGTCCTGGTGCAACTTGTACAAGTGGTGTAATATTGATCCGTTGTTATCACAGGTATACCCGAGCACGTCAACCTGCACCGGTGTGTTCTCTTTCTTTTGGTATTCTTCCTGGAATGCGTTGACGGTGTTCTGGATCAACTTATTATCATCTCCTTCTTCATCAGCAAGGACAATTACTTTGCCAAAGTTGGCTTGCAGGCACCACTCCAAGACATAATGCACCATAGGTTTGTTTGCAATTGGCAATAATGCCTTGGGGATCCCCGTTGAACGAACTTGGGAGAATGGAGACAAGGCTTTGCCTCTCCCACAAACAACTACAGCTGTGAATTCCATAGTTAACCTGGAGGATCTTTTGGGGGGTATCTGCTACAACCAAGTGGTGGTTGGAAAAGAAAAATTTTCTACTGTTTGGCTATTGATGTCTCTTAACTATGGTCGTGCAGCCACTGTCAAAAAAAACTCACACCCAGACTGTTTTGGTTGTCTAACTTTTTTTTTTTCATTGACTGTTCGCCACTGCCTTACAGCAATATTGGAATCAACACTTTTAGTTACTGACCACCAGAAACCACCCACTTCAATTGATAAATGAGTGCCGACGAAAACGATCCATTGTTGCAAGCATTGAACGCAGACACAGGCAACGCTAACCCAAACGACGACGCCACGGCCCCAGAAGCAACAGCAGCAGCCGCTGCTAGCCAACCAACCGAACCAGTTGATCCAGAACGGGAGAGGGCATTATCCAAGTTCAAAGATAAGTTATTGGAACACAGAAAATGGGACGCGAGATTGAAAGAGTTGAGATTGAGCATACGAGATTTGGACAAAGACTACGAGAAGACCGAAAACGATATCAAGGCGTTGCAGTCCGTGGGCCAGATTATCGGCGAAGTGTTGAAGCAATTGGACGACGAAAGATTCATTGTGAAGGCGTCCTCAGGACCAAGATATATTGTTGGTTGCAGAAACACCATCAAGAAAGAGAACTTGAAGAATGGCGTCCGTGTGTCCTTGGACATGACAACATTGACGATAATGAGAATCTTGCCAAGAGAGGTCGACCCATTGGTGTATAATATGACGACTTTCGAGCCAGGTGAAATCTCCTTCAACGGTATTGGTGGGTTGACTGACCAGATCAGAGAGTTACGTGAGGTGATTGAATTACCTTTGAAGAACCCAGAATTGTTCACAAGAGTCGGTATAAAGCCACCAAAGGGTGTGTTGTTGTACGGACCCCCAGGTACCGGTAAGACATTGTTAGCGAAAGCAGTCGCCGCCACCATTGGGGCTAACTTTATCTTCTCGCCAGCATCAGCCATTGTTGACAAGTACATTGGTGAGTCTGCGAGATTGATCAGAGAAATGTTTGCATACGCTAAGGAGCACGAGCCTTGTATTATATTCATGGATGAAGTCGATGCCATTGGTGGTAGAAGATTCAGTGAAGGTACATCTGCTGATCGTGAAATCCAGAGAACGTTAATGGAATTGTTGAACCAAATGGACGGTTTCGATACCTTGGGACAAACTAAGATCATCATGGCAACCAACAGACCAGATACCTTGGACCCGGCTTTATTGAGAGCTGGTAGATTGGACAGAAAGATTGAAATTGGCTTGCCTAATGAAGCTGGTAGATTGGAGATTTTCAAAATCCACACTTCTAAAGTTGCCAAGCAGGGTGAGTTTGATTTTGAAGCTGCAGTCAAGATGAGTGATGGGTTCAACGGTGCTGATATCAGAAACGTCGTCACCGAAGCTGGATTCTTTGCCATTAGAGATGATAGAGATTACATATTGCAAAACGATTTGATGAAAGCGGTAAGGAAGGTTGCCGACGTGAAGAAGTTGGAAGGCAAGTTGGATTACGAAAAGTTGTAGTTTTTGTCACGAATATATACATACATATATTGTACTTTGTTAGTGTATACTATCTACATGGGGTTGTCCTCAAGCGCTGTCTTTAGCAGCACCTTCAGATTTAAGTGGTTCTTCCTCTTCCTGCTGTTCTGGTTGTTGTTGTTGCTGTTGCTGCTCTTCTTCAGCTGTTCTGGTTTCTTCAATAATCTGCAAAGTCTTTTCAAAGTCAGGGTTTCTTCTCTTAGACAAACCTTCCAAATGGAGACGCAACTCAGGACTCTCAATCTTGTTCAAGTGATGGGCCATCTTAGCACCAATAAACTCCTGCACCTCCTCCGACAATGGATAATACTTTGGTTTATTCTCAATCTTCCTCTTTTCACTTCTAGCGAGCCAGATCTTTTGTTCCTTTGTCAACGGCATCTCTGGACCCTTCAATTTAGCCACCTGGTACGCACTCAATAGTCTCTTCTTGTACTTCGAGAACGGATTACGCAACTTGTCCAAAGCTGCCTTAGGGATGCCCGACTTGGCTATCGACTGGAACTCAAACGTTCTCTCCATCACGACGTGCTCGGGGGTAGACAACGCACCCTCGTGGATCTCGGCTGGCTCGGGCCATGGGAACTCGATATTGTCGTGGTACTTGGCGAATCTTCTAGGAATAAACTTCTTGAACCTGTCGTCGTAGTACTCGTCTCTCAACTCCACGTCCTCTGCGACAACGTACGAGATGTTGCCCCTTTCGTCTCGTTCCTTACCGGCTAATCTCACGTCCTTTCTAGGAACAAAGTCCGGGAAGTCGTAAACGTAGGATTCGTGGCCCTCTGGCCAGTACATCTTTGGAAGGATTTTCTTGGACGAGATACCGGATAACATAACGGTGTCGGTCAGTGAGTTGTACGCTAACACTTCAACGATCTTACCCTTGTGTCTACCGGTGGTGATGTAGGCCAGATCCCCTTGCATTATGCCTGCTTCTACGTCTGTCTTCCGTTGCGATTTGGGCAACTCGTCTGGGAAGAACCCCTTTAATGTTGGCAAGGAACCGGCTTCTTGGTGCTTGCGCAAGCTTTTTCTTAAGTACTCTGGAAGTCCAAGAATATTCTTTTGGAATCTTGTCCTCTTGGTAACCCACGACATGGTTCAATGAGCGTAGTTGGTCTGGAGTTGGTAAGATACCGTTGATGGTGGATTTATGCTGGTGTGAGAGGGAAAAATTTTCAAGTACACAATAATTTGTCCTCACAGTTTTTTTGGTCACTTCTACACGACGCCTGCCTTACATCTTGATCTGGTAATACAAATTAATACTAATATACATTATCACTCTTAAACTTATCCATTAACGCAGTGTTCTCTAAGAAGAGACTCTTACTCGGTACAAATTCTAATGAACTCCTCTTCATTGACTAAAAGATGCGTGTTAGTAAAAAGATCGGAAATATTGTAACTGGCGTTTTGGTGATACATACTTTCTCCATCTTCGTCTAAATCAAATTCATCAATCATAGCCTGTAACTCTTCCTCACTCAAGTTCTCTCCAAGATCCCTTGATATCTTTCTGAGGTTTCTCACACTGATCTTCCCTGTTCCGTCGATATCAAACAACTTGAACGCACGGCGGATCTCTTCCAACGGGTCTCTTTTTATAATCATCTCCCCCACGGCTTTGAAGAAGTTGTCATACGTTATTAAATTATTGTCCTCGGTGTCGTACTCGTGGATTATGTCCAATACCTGGCGCTTGCTCAAATCGAACCCCAATGCTCTGAAGGCTACTTTCGTCTCGTGATAGTCCAAACATCCATCGGCGTTCATATCGAACAACTCGAACGCTTCTCTAATCTCCGCCTTCTGCTCGTCCAATAGTTCCTGTTTGATCGCTGCAGCAGTCATACTGGTGTTACTGCTATTGTTATTGTTGTTGCTGATACCGCTGTTGTTGATATTACTGTTGTTGAGGTTACTCCCTGCGCCGTATAATCCTCGTTTGTTGGACATGATGCCACCTGGGTTGTTTGCGTTGCCTAATGACGATATCCTATCTCCTCGGTTGAAGCCTGACATGGAAGCGGGTTGGGTGAAGTTGATTGATGGTGCAAGATGAAAAAGCAAGTTAGTTGGTATTTTGATTTTTTAGTTTTCGTTCCTTGACGTTGTTCCCAGTACGCCAGAACAAAGACAGAGACATTTTTTTGGTCGCGTCAGATCTGGCGGGATTTCTTTACAACCACCAGAACCAACCAATGTGCTGCCAGACAATATGTCTTTCAAGATTGGCCAATCCGTTAGAGTGAAAGATGACCTGGGTGTGATAAAGTTCATTGGTACCACTAGCTTTGCGCCTGGTGTCTGGTATGGTATCGAATTGCAACAGCCACGGGGTAAAAACAATGGGTCTGTCCAGGGTGTCAAGTATTTCGACTGCAAGCAGGATGATAGTTCCTTCTATGGTGTGTTTGTGAGAGAGGGCATGTTGAATCAGGTTAATGGAACTGGTGAGAAGGATTCTTCTCAATTGAACCAAATTATAGTGAAGTTGCAAACCAAGTTGAAAACAGTGACCAGTGAATCAGCAGAATACAGGAATAACTTCTTGATGTTGCAAACCGAGTTGGAGAAGAAATTGAAATTGATAGGCGACTTGGAATCCAAATTGGAAATGCAGAATGTCAATAATGATTTCTTACAACTGGTGAAACTACAACTAGAAGAGAAGTTGCAGGACTTGACGGCCAAGTATCAAGAGTTGAGCAAGGAGTTTGACCTCATTCAGGAAGAACTAGAAGTCAACCGAGAGATCGAGAAGGAAATGGAACTTGCAAATATTGATGAGTTCACTCCAAGAGAGATTAAACTGATAGTTGAACGAAATCGACGCGTCGAAGATACATTGGCTTTGTTGACGGAGAGATCGCAAGCAACGGAAACCAAGTTGCGTGCAGAATTGAGCGATTTACAAGCCAGGCTAACTCACGCTGAAGATGTTGAGAAGAAATTGGAAAAGTCTGAGTCGACTATAGCTATATTGCAGGAAAGAATTGAGACGTTTGCCGACATGGAGAAGATGATGGAGCGGTTGACGGTGGAGAATGACGAATTGAACAGCAAGATCAAGAATTTGACCACCACAATCAATGAACTTAATGAGATTAATGAGTTGGACAAGAATTTGGAAGAGGATATGAGGCAGACGGAGATCGAGTTACGACAGGAAATTGAGGAGTTCAAGAAGGTTGTCGGAGAAGACCAGTTGAAAATTGGCAAGTTGCAAGAAGAGATCACGAAACAAAAGCAAGAGGCAGAACGGCAAATCTCACGCGGCACAACACCGACTGTACCTGAATCAGAATTGTTTTCCTTACGTCAAACGATCAGCGAACTCAAGCTAAGATCTCGGGCTGATGCTGTGCAATTGAGATTGGTCAAGGGAAGATATGAAGTGCTCCTTGACAAGAGAGTCACCAACGCAGACTTGGGCTACAGAAGTTTGATGGATTTGCTTTTGACTCTCAAAGTTTATCTTCTGGATATGGTTATATTGCAAGAATTCGTTCCGGACAAATGTTTACATCAAAAGATTGTGAGAACCTTGTTGTCAGCGGACAGTCAATTCTTCGAACTGTTGATCACCATCCTCGAGCACAACTATGATATGGAGGGTATCGAAACCTCACTCGCGGCTATTAAAACTGAATTAGATAAGTTGGGGCCAGCATTTGATAAAGCGGTATCGGTATTGCTGAGTGACGATTTATCGGAAGGTGTCCTGTCAGAACTTCAACTGAATTTACAGAGTATCCAATTGTTTGCTGCAAAATGCAGTTCAATACTAGATCTAGGATTCCACTCGACACGGTTGAGATTGGGTACTCGTGAGTGCTTTAGAAACCTTAAGTTTAGTAACATGTTGAAAGGATCTTTCTTGACAGATGCGTCTCGCTACTTGAAATCAAGAGTGGATGACAGTCATAGAGAAGCTATTGACAATGTTATAAAAAAGAGTCAGGAATTCAAATCCAAGGCTGAAGGTGCTGGACAAGACATACACCTAGCAGCAAACGTCAAATTCAGATCTTCAGATGTTGATTTTCAGAAGCAAGTAGATATGAATCAGCTTTTAGAGGTTTATCTGGTTTTGAAGCACGATAATTTAGAAGTTCCTAGTGAGGCGATACAAGAATTTCTAGACCACTCAAGTTTAGAGGATATTGATTATGCGTTTGAGATTGAGGTTCTTGAAGTCGGTTTTCCTTCAGTATATGAGTATACTCCAGCTGCTATACCGGACACCAAACAGGATCACGAAGCCCTTGGCAGGCTACAGGAGGTGATTGACCTGAGAGAACGTGAAATCAATGATTTGAGATTGAATATCAACCTATTGGAACAAAACATGCTGTCGTTAGCTTCGCAGAATTCTTTAAAAGTCACCGAGTTGAACCAAACATTGGATGCTTTGAAATTCCAAGAACAGCGACACCTCGATACCATTGCTAAATTAGAACAAGAAAAGAAGGATCTATTGAAAGAGCTTGACTTAGTGGAGCAGAGTACACCCAAAACTATCGAGTTCAAGAATTTAGCGTCACAGAAGGAATACAACAGCACGGTCACTGTGATGGAAAAGATAATCCATTTAAAGAATGTAGCCAAAAAGGCAGATGCCGATGAGCAGTTTGACTGGTTGCGAGACACTCATAAATCCAAGCCATTTTGGACGGAACCCACCCCGTTACAACAGTTGTCAAGAGAATTACGCAGCATAGCTTTGGATATCAAGCCCATACTGATCAACCCCACCAACAAGTATGTGTGGAAAAAGCTGACTAACCAGCCAAAGTTTATTAATCTCATCAACGAAGAAAGGTATGCGAAATATAATTCTATAAAGTCTAATCTACTTGACCAAGTGCTGTAGTTGTATCGTCCTGTTGTTTGTCTGTCTTTTTCCTTTGGGGCCACTTGCTAGCCTGATCAATGTTTTCTTCCGGATATAGCCACTCTAATAGAATGTACAAGAAAACGTCCACAATAACACATAGAACGAATAATTTACCTGCAATTATTCCTCCACGATAGTACTTGGGTAGCTTAGTGATCAACGGCTGGTTCAACTTGTCCAAATCCAACGAATCATACACATTCTCAGTGCGCTCCGCAATATCGCCCCAACTGTACATCTCAGTAACAGCATCGTGAAACTTGGACGTATCAATCTCGTTATTCTCAATCTTATTAACCGCATCAATAGCAGCATCCACCAACGAGTCTGCCTCGGGCTCTGCAAAACTAGTCATATGACTCGGCAACACCTCAGGTATGCCTCCGACTCTCGTCGTGACGACATACAACCCACACGACGCCGCTTCAACCAAGACCGTCCCAAACGCCTCCGTTAAGGACGGATGCAAATAAATATCACCGCGCACCATGACATCACGCACCTCCTCGTGCTTCACGGCGCCAATCAACTCAACGCGTTCCTGAAGGAAGTACTTCTCACGCATCTGCTCCAAATCAAGGAACTTTGGTCCGTCGCCACCAATCAAGAACCGCACGTTGGGTTTCTGTCGGCATATCTCCGGTATGATCGCGGTGAGTAAGTTTGCGCCTTTGTTCGGGAACAACCTGGTGATGACCACGATGGTGATGTCGTCGGTGGGTTTCCTTATGGTATGTAGTTGATCACGGGGTTTGAAGTCCCTCAGGACGACGGCGTTCGGGATGACGCTGACCCGCATGGGGTCCAACGCACCCCGTAGCACCGTGTTCTCTTTGCATGTGTGACTCACGCAGATCACATGCCCCACGTCTGTCAAGCTGAACTTCAACACCTTGCTCGCCAAGATCGACCACACGTCCGTGAACCCAGACAAGGAGTGGTCCGTGAACACTGTCTTCATGCCCATTGTGCGGCCGTGGAAGATGGCCTCGAGGCCAAAGGTACTGTACGAGCCATGGCCGTGGATGATGTCGATGCTTTCGCGAATAAAGATGTTGCGGAGGATAGGGAAGCACAGGAACACGGTGGGGAACGCGGAGCTGCGGTAGATGACCCAGAAGGGCACGTAGTAGACCTTGAGGCCGTTGGTTAGTGTGCGGATGCCGTTGCGGGACGAGTAGTTGTGGGTGATGATGATGACGGAGTGGCCGAGCTCAATGAGTTTTTGGGAAAGGTGGTAGACGTGGAACTCGACACCGCCGGGCTGCGGATAGAAGAAGTCTGTCACCATTGCTATGTTGTACCCCATGGTGGATGACTGGTGGGGAGCGCGTGTATGAGATGGTGGGGTGGATGGTGGTATGGTTGAAGAAATGCTGTGCTGTTAGATGTGGTGATTTTTCGTGTGGGCCAGGTCGTGTACTTGCGGCGCCCGCGCGCGTCGATTAAACGCACGAAGAGCAACGCCGTGTCCCAGGGTTGACGGTTGGAGTATTCCTAATGATACACATGGTAGTGTCAGAAGGAGGTTTATGGCTGATAGCGGTTGTCAATCCTCCTATAGAGCCCTAGAATGAACCCATGTTATGGTGTCCCACATCTTGTCCACTCTCAATGGTGACCCGCTACCATTTACGTCATCAACTCCGCATCCCTTTTTGCACCTATACCGATGCCAAAGGACGCCCACGCCCACGGGCATAACCCACCATCCCAGAGTGGGAAGTGACATCCGCTTTCCTTATGCTTGACACCGCAGGTAGAGGCAAGTCAACGAACTCCTTTAGCTCCTGTTCCGGAGAGTGCAAAAGCCACCAACAATACCGGAGCTGGCCACAAAACAAACACCGACCTCTCAAACAATACAGAAAAATTAATCTTCAGAATATGTCCGAGTTTATCTCCATTGCATCATCCACTATATAAAAACCCTAACTACCACACTCCTCAGGACACACCCATGACTTCCAAAACACACTAAAACCCCCAACACTTGACTCTATCATGGCTGACTCGACAGCTACTATACAGCAACAGCCACCATGGACCATTCTCACCACCTCCGAGAAAGTCACGCTCGTGGTCCTCATCAGTTGCAGCGGCATCTGGTCCACGCTCTCCACCTCCATCTACTTCCCAGCCCTCCCCGAGCTCTCCCACGACTTTGACGTGTCCCTGGCCATAACCAACATCTCAGTCGTCGCGTACTTGATCTTCCAAGGAATAACCCCCACCTTTGTCGCCACTGTCGCGGACACCTACGGCCGACGGCCCTGCGTCATCTACTGCTTGGTCGGGTACTGCGCCGTGAACATCGCCATAAGCAGGGTCAACGTGTACTGGTTGCTCGCGGTGCTTCGGTGTGTCCAGGCAGCCACGATCTCGCCCATCATCGCGGTGTCGGCGGGCACCGTGTCGGACATCACGACGAAAGCGAACCGCGGGAGGTTCATTGGCGGGATCCAGGGGATACAGCTAGTGGGCCAGGGGTTCGGCGCGTTGGTTGGCGCAGGCATAATTAGTGGGTTTGGCTGGCGAGGCGTCTTCATCGTGCTTGCGATCGGAAGCGGCGCCGTCATGGTGTGCATGATCTTGGTGTTCCCCGAGACAAACAGGAAGATTGTCGGGAACCTGTCTGTTCCGCCTGCCCACGCATGGAACAAGGCTCCGATATTGTATGTCCCGTACTACAAGAAGAGACTAACAAACGACACCTCGACCATTGTACCGCCGCAACTGCCGAATTTCCTCGACCCATTCAGGATTCTCGTCCAGCCCACGATCTTCATCACGCTTCTTGCCGGAGGGTTCCAGTTCGCTACGTGGACAATGTGTCTCACGACACTCTCGACGTCCTTGGAGAAGTATTACGGCTACCTGATCGTGACCTTGGGGCTCTGCTACCTTGCTCCGGGGATAGGCACGCTCGTGGGGGCCGTGCTCACTGGCCGCACCATCGACCTCATCTACGCCCGGAAACGCAACACGTACAACCGCAAGTACGGCCACTTGACGGAGAACGAGAAGCCCGAGTTTGACCTCTTTGCGGCGCGCTTCGAGATGACGGGATACACCACGATGGTGGCGGTGGCGTTCTGCGTGGTGTTTGCGTGGTGCCTTGACCAGAGAGTCCATGTTGCGCCGATCCTCGTGGCGTTGTTCTTCGTGTCGGTGGCGGCGGTGGCGTTCTTGTCGTGCATGAACACCTTGCTTGTTGACTTGTTCCCCGATAAGGGTTCGTCGGCGTCGAGCTGTTTGAACTTGGTGAGGTGTTTGCTTTCGGCGTTGTTTGTGGGGGTATTGGACCCCATGCATAACGCAATGGGCATTGGTGGGTGCTTTACGTTCATGGCTGGGTTGTGCTTCTTGTCGTACTTGTTGCTCGGTTATTTCTCATATAGATCTCGAAAGGGTAACAAGAAAGAGATTGAAAAGTAGTAGTTCATATTACTTTGTGTTTATACAGAATGTAAGTCCTTATACATTGGGAGGGGATTTTTGTTTTATATCTATACAAATGCATCTCTTGGTAGCGAAGCAGCAGAGTTTTTAAAGTTGACTGAAGCTTGCTGGTAGTCCCAGTTGCTCTGCTCCAATAACATTAGTCCATAGTTGATGTTCAACTTGGTTTCCAACAATACCTTAACCAACACTTCTTGTTGGACTTGGTTAAATCTGGCTTTGACTTCTGGTGGCAAATCTGCGGCAGTGGGAGTTGGTGAAACTACTTGTATGGCAGGTGTCACCCCACCTGGAATGCCAACTTGTGGCTGTGGATGTTGTGGTTGCAGTGGAGGTGGTGTTGGAGTGGCAGTGGCGGTAGCTGGATTGGCAGCACTAGCTGGATTTAGTGGGGCTGCACTAGCGGCCCGAGCGTCCCATGGGAACTTGGTAGTATATGGTCTGACCATCAAGGAATCGCTTGCAACAATCATGCTGCCGTTGGGGCCAGGAATGACAACAAACGTTCTGTCAAAGGACTTCTTGCTCAAAGGTATCTTTTTATGTTTAGGCGCAGAATGGTATCTTGATCCACCCCTTGGGCCACTTGGAGTAGAAGAAGTGTTAGGATCAACTTCTGGCTGCGCAGTTTCTTCAAAGCTTCCATGAAGCGTTATCATGATCCCGTTAAGCGACGGGAACTTGTATGTCTCCATACTAAATAGATCTGGCTTGTCAAATAAAGCATGGCGCGTCTTTGGTAATTTCTGGAATGACTTGTAGATTTGCTCCTGACCAATAGCCAACTTGTCCATTCTTGCCTTGACGGACGACACCCTGGTCAAGTTTCTAGAGTTTGTCAAGTAGTACCCGAAATCAGTGGAGTTGCTGTTATCAATGAGGTATGGATGTGACGAGTCCACTTGCATGGAGAACTGAGACTCGTTCTGGTACAAAATCATCAACTCGGCACGGTTCGAGTCCCATAATTTAATGTAGTTGGCAATGAAATTAGTGGCAAGGTTTCTGGCGTCGTCGTCTTGGAAAAACATCGATTGTTGAGGTGGGAACGGGAACGACAAGTTTGCATCCAACGCTTGCTCGTTCCTTAATATCTCTCCATTCAACACAATCAACCTTGGGAACGACTTCATCAACTCCAACTTGATGTTCTGAATCTCCGTGGGGTTATTTGTCTGCACAATCGGATTATTGAACAAAATCAATTCCCTCAAAAAGTTCAACTTGTGTCTCCACGTTTCAAACACCTTGATTCTGGAAAAGTTATTGTTCTGCAAAGAAAGGTTCTGTAGTTTCGGGAAAGTCTGGGCCATCGACGTCAAAGTCTGCAAATCCTGCAACTCATTATTTGACAAGTCAATAGAAACGACATCCAATTTCAAATCATCCGCAACTTTCATCAACGCCGGGAAGAACTTTGACGTGACCGAAATCGAGCCAAAGAAACCCTGGGCATGCAAATTTGGGTCCTGCTTGACATTACTAAGGTTCAACATTTTTAGTTCCGGCTGGTATCTCGACCTCAAGAACTGGGTTATTGTCTCAATTGTCGAATTCGACCCTCCAGATGCTCCACCCATCTGGTTCGACAAGCTGGATACACCTTTGGAGAAACGCAACGGCTGGCCCGCGAACTTAACTCCGGACCAGTCCATCAACGTGTTTGCCTGGGACTCGTTCTTGACGTATCCTTTCAAGACGCCTGTGTTCGAGTCCACGCTGTAGTTTGACACTATCACTTTGCATTTACGGGAAATGAAGTTGATACATTCTGTCAGGCTCGCGCCATTCCACCCCATGATTTCAATGGGGTACTGGTTGGCAGATACAAAGGCATCGACGTTTTGTTGATGTGATCCTGATGAGTACTGGTTTCTGTTACCGTGGTTGTAATTGTTGTAGTTGTTGTTGTAACCTCCGCCTCTTCCTCTTCCTCTATAACTCATTTTCTAATTTGCTGCGGTGGTGCTGGATCCTTTGGGGGGGGGGGGGGGGGTTG